>JAQFYP010000094.1:0-39361 GCA_034694865.1 Bilobella braunerae
CCCACCCCTCCTCCCTTCCATCGGAAGAAAAGTGGGGGCAGGGTAATTTACATTAACAAATTACCAAGGCAACTCCTGTAATGTTGAGCAGGGGAAACGCCATGCCACTCACAAGTGACAACTTTGGAAAATGTTTTCTCGAAAAACTCCCTAATTAACTTGCTAATTTTAATTAACTAAACAATTAGAATCATATTTTTAAAAAACTTTGGTCTCTTTCAAAATTTTGATTGGAGTCTTAATTACGGAGCTACGATTATTCAAAGTCGGCTTTCTCCACTCCCCACCCCTCCTCCCTTCTCTCTGGCAAAAGTGGGGGCGGGGTAATTCACATTAAGAAATTACCAACTCTCAATTAGCATTGCAAACCCCATGTCAATGACAAGTGAAATTTTCAAAAAAAGTTTTTTCGAAAAAATCACTAATTAACTTTTAATTTTAATTGACCATTAAATTAGGAATGCGATTAACTTTAACTTTGGTCTTTTACTAATTTTTAATTGGAGCCTTAGTTAAGGAGTTACGATTAATCAAAGTGGAGGCATCGTCATTTTCCACTCCCCACTCCCCACCCTCCCTTCCCATACAAGGAGAAAAGTGGGGGCGGGGTAGCCTCCCCACCCAAAGTACGATTTATCCAACTTTATACACTTCTTGCGTGCTTAACAAAACCAGTCAACGCGGGAATTTGGGATTTAAAAATCTGAATTGTTTAGAATTGAAGTTAGGGATCGACGCAGACTATTCCAACTAACTCCTCTTGTGCTAAGACTGGTGAAGCCTAGGATATTATAATTTGAAAATATTCCTAATCATAGTTATCGTAGCTCACCATAGTTTCCTTGCTAATGTTATTTAAGGGCTATTTTGCGTTCCTATTTAATATTTATTTACTATTTAAAATTGCAAAAAAAAACGCCCAAAAAGGCTGTATTTACTTTAAATTTTCTTTCATCGACGCGGCTTCGTGCAAAAATTCGGCTTCAAGCTTAGTTTCACAAAAAAACTCACCTTTTTTACACTTTATAATTTTTATGGTTGATTCAGAAAAAAGGATTACAGTGAACAGGACACACAATAGTTCATCCAAAACTTGACTTTGCTTTAACTTTAAGTATTGATTGACCAAATAATAAATAATAATAGTAAATAATAACAATAGTAACAGTGCTTGTAATGGCTTGGAAACGAAAATTCAACAAACGCTTACCGGTAAGCGTTTGTTGAATTTTCGTTTCCAAGCCACCTTGTCTGTAGCAGTTGTTGGTAAGTAAGTTTGGTCGTTGTGAAATACGGTTATATTAATGAAATAGTGGGTTGATTTGTTGAATGCTGCATACTTGTGAGCGCCGACTCCGTTGAAAACTTTGTAGAAAAGAGAATGTGGAGGTGCAAGAGTGAGGTATACTGAACAGTGTTGCATAGGCGACAGGATTCGGTAGCTTAATTGTTTGCAAAATTATGAACTGCCTTATTTTCGGTAACATTATTATAATAAAATCTGTAAACTGGTTCCTCTTCAAAAATAAACCGAGTTACGGCGAAAGGGATAAGACCAATTCGTGAATCTTTGTTAATCTTAATAACAAAAATATTACATTGAGGAAATGAAAACAGTTGAAAGAGTATTTCCGAAAAATATATTTCCGCAACGGCTAGCTTCCAAATGCTAATTTGCATTAGTAATATTTGCAAAATGCACAACATTGTTGTTGTGGATACAAGGATACTCAATTATAGTTTTCGAAGTGTTAAAACTTTGTCGAGATGAAAAAGCGGAGTAATAAGATCACAAGATGTGTGTTCGAAAAAGTACTGCAACCCGGGTGGAGTATCTAAATTTAACGTAAAGGCTTATGGCATAGTGTTAAACGTAAGTAAATTTCCTTATGATTGATTTGATTTCAAATTGTCAACGAGCTCTTCTATAGCCTCAAATGGTGTATTAGAACTTGCGTTAAGCGTTTATTTGAAGGACATGATCACTCCTTTGCTGAATTTTTTCGTATATTGTTGTTGGCGTTTCTGCAGAATCTCAATTTTGTCAAAATTGTGGCACAACGCGCTTCTATGATCTATTCTAAATTTTACAAAATGCTGAAAATAATACATGAACCAGTAAATTGTTTAGGATTTAAGGTAAAATGACACAGAAACTTGATTTGAAACTTGCTTCCAAAATGATTTGAACAACTCATCATGCATAATTGAATTAGATAACTGATCGAATGTAAGGTATTAGCCAATATTAACTCCCGCTGGCCATATGCTTGAGGTTTGAAAAAAAAAGAAGATTAGGTGTGAGTAGCCAATTTGCTTGAATGAGCTCCGTTTTGCTACGTTGTACCGATCCAAGTAGAAGTAGACATAAATTAAACAATGTTGTTCATTTGTTGAGTTTATGCAAAAGCTGATCGAAAAAGGTATAATTTTAAAAGCAATATCCTGCACGTAGAGGCAACAGAACTAGAACAAGATTGATTGATTAACCATTTATATTTTGCTTGAAAACACCAAAGACATCTTCGCACTTCTGAATCGTATGCTTACACGAATGCACATAGTTGAAATCTAACTAACATCAACATTCCTGTTCTGCTGAAGAAATTGGTGTTCTTTTTTCAATTTTATGTTGAAACTAGCCGTGCAACCCCGACCATTGGCCGGAGATCATTTAGCGTACGTTGTAAATTCCATGGTCTTCAATGTCAATTTCTGATACTTTCAGACAAAAAGATTTGGACTTTAGGTCTTGAAATTTAATCAAACCTTCCAATGACGAGCGCCTTCCTTTCTCAGCCTCTGACCTTGCGTATGTCCGTAACTCCGCGATTAGTCATACTTGGACAGGATATGGGAATGATCCGATACTGTTTCCCAATTTTTGTCGAATTCTAAAGACTGCCCTCATTTATAACATACATGCATGCTAATACGTCCTTCCTTCCATATCCCTAAACATTCCCTTACTTGTGGACTACCTGCTCAGCGGGAATGTCACGTAAAGCTTCTTTACCTACTTTTTGATTTCACTGCAGGAGTTCCAGATTAAAAAAATAAATACTTGAAATGACTGAATAACTTTGTACTAATGATTCCGTCAATGCCTAATTGTGACATTAATTTGTAATATATGACTACAATTTAACAATTAACTTTTGAAAAATGAGTTTTACATGTAAATAGGGGTTTACGCGGGGGGATATCCCAAGAAATTAAAGCTGTTTCTATAGGAGTGACCGAAATATGCCATTTTAGCGCATGCTCGGCGTGAGGCTCACTATCCTCAATCATAGGTAGTGAGCTCCCTCTTACAAACATACATACAAATAGGGGTTTTCACGTACGTTGATGCTAACTATGACCTCCGATTGGCCTCCTGCGCTTGTTCGTCGGTGGGCAATAGGTCATCATCCTTTGGACTGGTCGTCGGCGGCTCAAATCGTCCTCAGTTACAGTTTTCATAAAGTTCATTTTTGCTAATTTCACAATTAACTAAATACCATAAAAATTTGGCACTTAAAAAGTGATATTGAGCCATTAGGATTCCGATCGCCAGCCATTAAGTTTATTATTTAAAAACGATAAAAACAAAGGTGACCCTGACCTCTTCAAAAGTTCTATTTTCAATTTTCAAAATCAACATCTCATTCTACATCAAACCACCGTATCACCTTCAACCCCAAATTTTTCTAAATTTTTAGTTTTAATTTTAAGTACGTTTTGTAGTTACGTTATGTAACGTAACCGTTAACGTTGTGTACGTTATGTTTAAGTACAGGGTGTAAGACGAGGGCCGGATATTTCATTTAGTAATTTCCCTTAGAGACCGCAAACTTATAACTAATGACGCCAACAGCTAAATTTCTAGCCCAATACAATTTAGTTAGAAAGTAAAATAAATCTAGATTTTGCTGAAGGGCATCTATTAGATTAGACTTTAGATGGGATGTAAATTTTTGGTGAATTGGGCACCATCGAATTCCATACAAGTTTGTAGACGACCAGGAACTGAACGGCAGACTTTTTGAATTAATTTTGGATTCAATTTTGAAAACTCGTCAGAAATGAAATAATGTAGCTGCGCCATATTTTCCGGACGCCGAGCCTTGACCTTATCCTTTCCATAAAAAGAAGTCACACGGTGTCAAGTACGGTGACCTCGGTGACCACTGAGTTTGAAAAAATGGAGCACCTCTTCCGATCCATCTTCTCGGTAGTTTTCGATTTAGCAGAGCACGGACACGTAGGGCAAAATGAGGCGGGGCGCCATCTTGCGTAAAATACGAATTGCCAAAATTTGGATAGGCTTTGAATCTTAGTCTTCCAACATCAATAGCTTGATTATTGCTCACATAATTCCTCACCGTATTTATGTTTTGAACTGTGCGCGCGGTGTTATTGCGGTGGTATGGATGGTTTTTCACACTCCCAGTTGTTCCGAATTTAGAAGCGATGCGGCTAATGGTACTTTGAGACGGTACTGCGGTGTTGAATAGCCAATTACGGATAAGTTCCCACTGTTCCTTGTTTTGTTGTACTCTTCGCATATGCAAATGCGTTCATGGTGAGGTCTTTCCTGCATTGTAAAAGCTGATTTTTAAATCTAATGATTGTTAAAGTTAATTGGAAACAATTTCAGGAATTGTCAAAAAATTGGAATGAATTAATTTATTTTCAATTTTTTCCGCCCACGTCAAACCACTTAAGATACGCCGCTAGATGTTGGCACTAATCACAAAATCAATCGCTAAAATAAATAAAAAATTCATCCGGTAAATTTATTTTATTTGTCGAGCACCCTATATATGTTACATTATCTAATTAAACTTGCATTTTCTTCGAAACTATTCCTAAGATTTCATTAAAAAAATATTCAATACAATTAGGAACAATGTTGGATCTCGGTGATACAAATAAAGCTACTGCGGGAGGCTGCTTGTTAATTTTGGTTTTTATACTTTTTAAAAATTATGCTGTTTCATTTCCGTTCTATGGGCGAGAGGCCTGAGAAGCGGTCAAAATAAATCAAAATCCAAATGAATTTCAAATTATTCCTTTTCTATTGTGTCCAGAAAGGTCTGGAATTAACAACACTTACTATGCGTAGATTGTGTGCCGGTGTAAATTTTCGTAGCTCAAAATGGATTAGTATTAACTCAACACCATTACTTAACCGCACTAAAAGTAAACAACGTGGAATTATTCACAGAATACTTTTAATGCATTTACTATTACTTTCTCATCTTTTTTGAATTTGGACAAAGATTTTGTTTGGATAACATTTTGATTAGGGTGTAATTATTTAGAATTGAAAAAACTTATTGCACGTTTTTATGCAATTTTGGCGATGACAGATTCCAAAAAAGGCACCCACCTTCCGCTCGAAAATCAAAATTGTTTGACTTTGACCTTTGAAACAGTTTAGGGTAGTCCGATCTAGTCCATCTTTGCAATGGGTTCACACGGTATGTCATTGCCAATTTAAAGTCGGACATGTCCTGCTCAAGTTCCCTTGTTGTCAGATATACATGCAGACAGACGAGCAGAGCCAGGCCAAAACTTCAAATTTGTATCATAATGAATTGAATTTCAACGTGCGATTTAATTTGACACACGACATATACAGTGTGATTAGTGAATGACTGAATTTCCGTACTTTGCTAGAATGTGTTGGAGGGCATTTGAAGACCCAGTGATAGTGCGGCGTGGTGTTAAAATCCTTGGCTGATCTTAAATCTGTCACTCCTAATTTGTACGTGCTTAGCCAAGTATAGTTCTTGCCGTTTCCTACATCTGCATAATTAAACTACCATTTTTAAACGTGCTACACTAGTTGATTGTCTTGAATAATAATCTCTTCCGCATTCGTCCAATTGGACTATTCAATATTGATGATTGCCAAACAAGCCATTCTAGTATAAGAAAATGACATTTGGCTTCACAAAAATGTGGTCACAAACCCGTCTTTTTTAGTTGCCACTTTTGTAAAAGATTTACAAAGCACAAAATGAATTATCGGACATGAACTCATTCATAATTGACACCATTCAGATTTAGGCATCCTACCTAGTTGCTTTCGAAAAATCATTAGTGTTCACAGAAGCGAAACATGAGAGTAAAGTAGTTTATATTAGCAGGAGCTGCAATCAATTGCCTCCATATTTAATTTTTGTGCGAAAAAAAAATTGAATACGATGCCCATTCTTGGCATTGTTTAAGAAGCAGGTGATTTTTTTTTACAACTAAAAGAAGAGTTTTCTATTAAAGTCCTTCTTCGTCGGCTCCTCGATTGACAAGAGAAATCTCATGCGCAACCGTATTCATGTTTCAGCTGCTTTATAAAATATATTCTCGTCAACTGCAGCTATAAAAATTACAATGGAAATCATATATAACTCAATTACATAATATAGTATAAAATAGCGCCATTATTTAATAGAAGATCAATAAAATGTATACTTGAATATAAACAACCCAGTCCGTCAAATTCCAGCTTACTTGGCTATCATAATAGTGATGCCTATAGTCGGACAAGACTGCTTCAAAAAAAGTACACTGGAGGGCCCCAGTTTTAATCTCTTGTATGAATCTACGTTGAATTTTTACGCATTTTCTCGTGGCGGAAGTTATAATTAAATACCTCCGTACAGACTTGCTCTGCTAGTTTGGGTGTCAATTACTAAAGAATAGAAGAATTTGTGAGAGCTGGACAAAGGGGGAGGCGCCATTAAGAATTCAGCGGAATTGAGATGCTTATGCATGCACACAACGTACTTAAAAGAATGTACGGATATTAAACAACAAAAACAATTGATAAGTGGAATGAAAAGCCCCAGTATCAGGAACAAATTTTGAACATGCATGCACGAAACGCAGTTTATCTCAACCGGGTACTATGGCATAAAACATTCTAGAGATAAATGGTATAATAATTAAAATACAAAGCACAAGAAATAAAATATTATCAGGAAGCCAAAAAATTGCTATAAAATTGCTTGAAATGTTGCGTTGTCAACAATTGCTCCAAACACTACCTTGACTCTCAACAGAACTGGCACCAAAATCATCGCGGAAATCAAATTAGTTTTACAAGCAGTTTTCTAAAATGAAGGTAATATTAATTTTGACTTTAATTTGCATGGTTGGTCAAGCGTATGCACATCTTACTATCGTGCAAAAACTTATTTTTGAGTTTTCCCAATGCAGAATAAATTTAATAGAAGGAGAAGAAGACTATTTTTCAGAGATTCTGCGCGTAAAGACAAATTTTGTGGCAGTGACTCGACTAACAGTTCCATACATAGGGCAAGTAATGCAAATGCAAAAGTTTAACAAGTCACGACTAACTGTACGCAAGAACTGTGAGTTGCTTTTGGCTGCGCATGATTCAACGGCCGCGAATATTGAAATTGTTCAGTCAGGTTTTCAATGGCTGACAGCTGCCTCCTTCAAGCCACTCCACAACCCCTCTAACAACCCTTCCAACTACCAAACCTACACATATTACATTCTGCTGAAACAACTTCGAGAGCCTATGTGGAGGGGTAAGTTTGACTAATTTTAACTCAGGTCAGGAGCATACAAAACTTGTCCGAACAATAAAATGAAAATCCTGTAGACGCTGAATCAAATTTACTTGGGGTCAATATTGCAGTTGCCGTGATGAAAGTGTCTCATGGTATTTAATGTGTAAAACCGATTCGGTAATTATACTAAAACTATATAGCGGCCACCTATATTTCACCATCATACCTCGATCAATAATAGACACTTAGGTTGCTTCTATTCTTTTTCTTAAACATTTAGTCCACAAAAACAAACGCTTTGGCATGCCTTCTTTATACTCATTTTCCCTAATAAATTTGATTAACATAATTAAAACGAACTAATGCTTAAATATTCTGAATCCTGAAGTTGTGTACCAGATACTCTGGAATTTGTTCATGCCCAGCTTCATATTGTCATTGGCATATTCACTGCCACCATGAGATCTAATAAAGGCATAATAAAGAGAGGCATAAAGGCATTTGGTTGAGTTTCTTTGGTTAAAAGCAGTGGTTGACACTGTCAACCTTACTTTTTGCCTTCTCACAGTATATAGACATATATGAGTACATATGAGAATGTATGTTAAGAATGTATATGAGAATATATACTATATATTAATCAATATAGAATATATATATATAGAATATATAGAATTATATCAATATAGAATGTATTGAGAATGTATATGAGAGTATAAAAGTGTTGTGATATGCCACTCTAATAGCTTAAAAAGTCCAAAACTGATATTTTAGGCCGAAATTTGTTGTAAAATTTATAAAATCATTTTTCAAATTTTTTTCAATACTTCGATTTTCAAAAGCTTAAAAAGACCCTTTGAAATTGGGTTTCCAAAAAATAAATCAACAAAATTATATTTATTAGGTACCTTTTAAAATCTTAATGGCACAGAAGGTGCCCGTGACAGTATCTTAAAGCGTTACAGTACAACATAAATGGAACTCAGTCCTTTGGAATTCTTCTCCTTTACTACACTTTAAGGATTTCAATTATAAGAAGTCCTCTCCTACCATATCCTAAGTTCGAAGACCTCTTGTTTTTACCAAATCTTCGGGATATCTACTATTAAAAGTCCTCTCCTACTATATTCTAAGGATATCCATTATTGGAAGTCCTCTCCTTTCCTACCCTATCCTAGGAATATTCATTATTGGAAGTCCTCTCCTACCATATACCAAAGATATTCATTACTGGAAGTCCTACTTCAACAAAGTATAGATGCCGAATCTGTCTCAAGAACGCCCTGTTCAGCTCAAGCAATCCAAAACATTGTTTCAAAACTCTGGTTCAAAATTAGACTCAGTAAAAAACGCCAAGCAGAGAAAATGGAATCTGAGCAGGAAGAGAACCCGCATAAGGCACGCGGGACAGAAAATGCGACTGAGAAGTACTTTGAAACCTTACTCTCTCGATTTGATAACAGATAACAGATCAAATGACAGATTTGGAAACTTCCATGAAAAAGGATATGTCAAACTTAGAGACATCCATAAAAAAGGAAATGGCAACGTTGGATTCTGCAATAAAATCGGAAGTCTCGGAATTAAAAAAATAGTCACAACACTGCAACAAGACAATAAGCAGTTGACCACTAGAATTGAAGCCTAAAAACAAGGCTACCGGCCTGGCATGTGACGTTGGCCAAATCAAGAAAGACATGAAACAAATGAAGACTGAGAATCACGATCGTAGACTCATCATTGCAAGAATGTCCGCTGAGGCACGCAAAAACAACCTAATCTTTTATGGTATTCGGGAAGACGCTCCTGAGCATTTAAATGCCACCGTGACCAAACATAATCACTCAGTTCTTGACGAGCCGCACAGTGTCTCAATCTCCTGTCCGAAAATTGGAAAGCTGCCAGGCGCAAACAAACCGCGCCCAATGGTAGTTATGTTCCCTAATTTGGAAACTCGAGATGCATTTTTTGCAGCTGCAAGAAGATTCAAGCTTTCAACTATCCAGGTTTACTCGGATCGTCCCAAAATCCTAGGAGACGAAGCCAAACGTCTCCATCTGCAACCCAGCCAACCCGCGCACACTACCAGTACATAATTAGGAACCGGAAGCTCGAAAAAACCCAGTACAGCACCAACTAGAAATTATACAATTTTATACTATAATATTTCTAAGATTAAGATCTAAGAACGCTCTAATTTTCAACGACTTAACTTAAATTCACCAATCAATCTTCTTTCTGTAAGAAACTATGATCTGCAGCCCGGAGAAATGAATTCAATCATTACAACATTATACAACTTGACTATAATTGCTGCTCATAAACCACTCCGCGGGAGGCCGTTCGGGGGCTTGGTGGTCGGATGGGACAATCGATTGGCCGACACAAATTTCTATTCTAATACAATAGGATTACTTTATTGTATTAAACCAGCATATCCACAACGTTGATACAATAATTTTCTACTTCTATCTGTCACTGGCTCAAAATGCCGAAACATAATCATGATGGGTGATGCGAATACATGAACCGCTCAGCAAAATACCATTACAGGATAGAGGCGGAAAAGTAAAGATCGTCGTGTAAACCCACAAGGGAGGGCGTTTTTAAAGCTAGCAGAAGAGTACAGTATGCAAATTGAACATAGTGCAATTGAAGGCGACTCTCAAGGGGAATTAACGTTCATCACGTGCAAAGGTACAAGGCACGGTAGCAGCGTGATCGACTACATGATCTGCAGATCGGCCGTTTCTAGTTTAATTGAATCCTTTAAGGTGATTGACCATCCGCACTCAGAACACTTTCCAATTGTCACAGAACTCGAAATTAAAGACCTTACGCTACCTCCGATTACCGAAGCAAATACATGAGTTGAAAGTTCTCCTGAACAAAACATCCAACAAGTTTCTTATACTACAGACGCAACAATTTATGCAAACACTTTTCAAATAGCAGTACTCAACACCTGCGAAGAACTCAAGGTTTAGAGGACTGTGCACTTGAACAACTATGGCCCAAGGTGCTTCGACCGTGAGTGTGCTACCACGAAATAAGAGAAAACCCGCTTACTTCGCCATTAGGTTAAGTGCAGTTAAATCTCACAGGAAACAAACACATACTCGAAAAAACTCGCAACTCGCAAGTGAAATGGCATTCTCACTTCAAAGAAGTCTTTGATCCTCCAAATCAGCGCTGCATTAATTATTCATACTTCTCTGACAATGCGAGAAAAGACGAAAATTTTTATGCTGCGGGGAACATCTTTGAGGTGAAGCTAGCAATAAAGAAACTGAAATCTGGAAGTTACTGGAAGACGATTCTCTTGTTTCACTAGCTGATTTGTTCCATAAAGTCTTGGAGTCCGGATTAGTGCCACAGGCTTGGTGTGTTTCGACAGTCATAAATATAATATAAGAAGGGGGACAAAAATGATCCGGCAAACTACCGTCCTATATCATTGCTAAACACTGTGCTGAACCTGTTTACCACTATCTTCGTCAACCGTTTTAATAGCTGGATGAGGAAACACTTTCAAAAAAAGCTCTCAAAATTTTAGGCAGGATTCTAACGAGTAAAGGGCACATAAGATCATATATTTGTTCTCTCTGCTTTAGTCCAAAAACTGCTTGGAATAGGAAAAAAGGTTTACGCCTGCTTTGTAGATTTTTGGCAAGCATTCGACCCTCCTAGTCAAATTTTACTCTGGGGCTGTCTCTTGGAGGATTTTGTATCGGTATTCAAAAGCCTCTTTGCTCAAGCTGCAACATAAATCTGCACCGATACTGGGCTTACGGAGGAAATCAATGTAACGAAAAGAGTACTCCAAGAGGAATCGGCCAGCCTTTTATTGTTTAACGTGTTTATCGAAGGCCTGTCGAGAAAGTTTGATTTGTGCAATATAGCAACTAAGGTCTCATCTATTCTAGTACACCATTTGCTCTATGCTGACGACCTTGTTATATTAGCGCCTTTGAGAAGAGTTCTACAGGAGAAGATAAATCTGGCCTCAAACTTCTTTCACTCAAAAGCACTGGAAGTCAACTTAAACAAGAGGCGAGTAATTGCTTTTAGCAAATGCGGAAGGAAAACAAAGCTAGACTGCTTAAAATGGAGGTATTTTCCTTTCCAAACAGTCAAGAGTTACGAATACCTTGGTGTATTCTCGTCTAATGGAAAATTTGTGAAACAGACCACAAAGGCTGTATGTATGCGCCACGCAGTATCAGCCACTCTGGTTCGCACTCCTCAAGTATTCGCATTATCTCGCACCAAGAAGCTCTTAGACTCAATCCTCCTTTCAACTAATCTATATGGTGCGGGAATTGGGGATTCGACTTACTCCGAGCAACTAGAAGCAACTCAACAACGCTACCTAAAACAAGCGGTAGGTCTTCCCCTAAACACTTCCAAGTACTTTCTGAGAATCGAAATAGGCATAGCGCACGTGAAGCTATCTGTTGCAAAACTCAGATAATCTTTCTGGCTAAGACTGATTGGTGTGAAAGCTGGCAGCCTGCTGAACGCGGCATATACGCAACTTCGAAAGGATGCAGCTCAATCTAAGTTCAATACAGAGAACTGGTGTATTCAGGTGCGTGAACTTCTTTCCTCCGTTGGACTTCTTTCGGTTTGGGACCTAAGCAGCCACAATGTCGCCCAAAGCAACCAAAGGCAAATTCTATCAAGAATGAGAACGTTACTCGGCACTAGTAATATTGCTGCAGCGACGAAGTCTACCGCACTACAAAGATATGGTAAAATCGGACTTTAAAGCCAAGTTCTACCCGAATTCTTACCTACCGAGGTATGCGGTTAATCGGATTACACATTTACGCCTGTCAAGAAACTCGGTACTAAACAAATGCAACTGGATTAATCTTTGAGAGTTCTTTGACAAAAGATGCAAGTTCTGTGGTGAATCACTCATGTACTCATGTACTTGAGCACTTTGCAACTAACGAAGGAGAAAGAAATGCATTCATATGTGTTGCCCAATCAGACGACGCTGAAGAAGTCATCAACCGTTTCGCAAATTCGCCCCAATCAATGGTCCAATACAACGCCTTACATATATTCATGTGTAATTCAATCTCTTAATATACTTACAATTTGCAGGAAATCTAAACTTTTAACAAGCGATTATGCTGGTTGGTAGAAGGTGTGCTATTTTAATTTTCATACTTTTATCCCAATTTGTTTATCTCCAAAGTTACACAAATACACACTTCTAAGTACACTAAGGCCTGCGAGGATTGGATGTAATACAAATAATTGTAATATACAAAAAAAAAAGTTCAATTTCAAAAAGATGCTAAAGTTACACATAAGAAAAATTCAACTGCAAAACAAGAAATTGGAAAATCCCAAATTTAATGACATTATACAATGCCAAGAACAATCCTAAGTCAAACATTCCACTGCAGCAAGGAATTGAAAACGGATATTTTGAATTACAAATTCTATGTAAAATATACCAACATATATATATATATATAACTTTGGAAACCAATGTATAATTTATCAAAACAGTTTAAAATGTAAAATGCAAAATCTATGTTGTACGAAATCTGTTGTTACTTTACCATGGCGGAACAAAATTTTATGTTGCTGTATTCGTAAATTTATTTTGAATTGCATTTTGCGTTTTTCCATTTGCAGTTGTGTGTAATATAGTATATATTTCTCACTATATATATATTATATATATTATATTATATATAATATTATATATATATTATAGTATGTATTACCTCACTATACTCACTGTGTTAGGTGCGTCTCATTTTTGCCTCCGTCTACCCGCAACTTTTTGTTTTGGTAACAATAAGGAACTTTTACATAAAAAATCACCTCCATTTCAAATCTTGAGTGCTAGAGATGGGCATCGAATATTTGCAATTTTAATTTTGACATGGGTAATGAAATTGAGCAAATAGAGGAGCGCTGCGCAACAGTGGGTCTTTGCAGTATGAAAGTGCATTTAGTCAAGTTAGAAAATGAGGACTCAAAAGTTAAAGATAAAATCATACTCTTTTAGGACGAGCTAGATTACCTAGTAAAATATAATGGTGGTATTATTTGTTGGGTGTAACACCTGTTTTTTTTAAGGGAGAACTTCGCTAACAAAATTCAATTCTTTGGACACCATTTAATATATGGAATTGGTTACTATAGTTGAAAATTCTGTTGATTCATTTTTTGAAAACCCTTATGGAAATTAAGCTGTGATTTTCACCCATACACTTTTAAAATCAAAATTTAGAAAAGAAAATCTGATAAATGAGTTTATAAATTGTGCAACAAATTTCGGAAAAAAATATTGGTTTTGGCTCATGACCTTTATAGTTGTTAGAGTGGCACATCCCAACACGTGCTACAGTAGGAATATTTCCCATGGCGGTGTGATGGACATACCAAACTAAAATGTTTCACTTTGATTGTAGTTTATTAAAAACTTATCTACAACAAAATATCAAGCGTGCGTAAAAACGACAAGATTGGACCTGAAATGTGAAGGGGGATTGTTGCCCTTAAGTACCTTTAACGAAATTTTTACTTACATTTGATTTCTTGACCCTTCTTTGGGGCGGCGGGAGCTAAATTCGATAAAAAATAACAAAATTGAAAATATTTTTGAAATAACACTGACCCATTTGCAGAAATGTGGTCTTAAAATTGTCATGAGACGAATCCCAAGGTCGTTGTTTTTTTAAAATTAGGTGGCTAACAATGGAACCTCTTGACCTTCCACACGCCAATCTTATCCATCGTCAAATATGTTGTTAATTGATCCTAGAAGGATACTTTTTTTTTGCCAATTTGAGCTGCTGACATTTACGCATGCGCAAACTAAAAATCCAGATACTCCCAAATCCGAGCATTGGAGTCTAGTTGTTAGGACTAAAAAAGAACATGTACACCATTCACTACAAACTATTAAAAATCGCTTTTTTTTGAATTTATGAGTATTTATTTTGCTTTACTAAAAATGCTGATATTTAAGCATGTGCACACTAAAAATGCAGCCGAGCATAATGACAATTGAGATAACGAGCAATTGGGAAACATAAGGAAACATATCTCCATTGGGCCAAAGCCCTGTTGTTGTGAACCAACTGAAAAATGTTGGTTAAATCTATGCCTGACGAACCATTACCGACCACCACTGCGTTATATATATTTTAATGTATGTTAATCCCATTTTTTCAAAATATTTTCGATTTCATTTTTAATTCCATTTAGTTTGAATTTGTCAAATTATTATGTAAATTAGTGGTAATTTTTATTAATAATTATTGAAAATTAGAATTGTATAACTGAACTGATTCTTCATCATAAATGAAATTCAATTGCTCGGTATTATTACGCATGTCCGCATTTTCAGTAATGCAAAATAAAAACTTGACTTCAAAAACAAGCGATTTTTGATAGTTTGTAATGGTTTACGTGTTCAATTTTAGACCTAAAAATTAGATTTCAATGCTTGGATTTGGGAGTATCCAAATTTTTAGTTTGCGCATGCGTAAATGTCAGCAACTCAAATTGGCAAACAAGTATCTTTCTAGGATCAATTAACAACATACTTGACGATGGATAAGATTGGCGTGTGGAAGTTTGCAAAACGTTCGCCTTTGACCAGAATTGAATTCCGCATTTGCGGTTAGCGGAATTAAATTCTGGCCAAAGGCGAACGTTTTGCGAGCTTCCTCTGCCAATTCGAGCATTGCCCCACGCCCTTCGCGCATTTCCTCACCCATTTCGAGCATTTCCTCACCAACTCGCGGTCAGGGGAATTCGATTCTGGCCATAGGGGAACATTTAGCGAACTTCCAGAGGCAATTTGCAAACTTCCGCACTCACTTCTCGCATTTGCACGCGCATTCGCGTTCAGCGGAATAATATTCTGGCCATAGGGGACAATTTAGCAAACTTCCAGAGGCAATTCGCGAATTTCCACACTCACTTCGCGCATTACACGCGCATTTGCGGTCAGCGGAATTCGATTCTGTCCATAGGGGAGCATTTAGCGAACTTCCAGAGGCAATTCGCGAACTTCCACACTCATTTAGCGCATTTCCACACGCAGCCGCGAGGATTGGCGGTCAGCGCCGCGTTGTCAAAGTCAGCGGATTAGGAAAGTTTCTTGAAATAGTTGAGATAAATAAGTTGTAATATGAGAACAGTTTTATGAAGGTTCCACATTGTAGGGTTTGAATTAGAAATCGCTGCGCTGGCACAAATCAGTTCTAGGATAAACTCACATCCCGAAGTTAATGTCAATAGTTTTTTGGTTTTATCTAGAGAGTAGGATCTTCCTACCGCATCTGAACTTGTCAATTCAAGACATCCAAGTGTACGAATCAACACTTAAGGGAGACACTCTCGTGATACGTACATTGGGGTTTAAGATGTGCGAAGTTCTTGTAGAACTTCGAATCCAAGGTGCACTGTTTCCAAATTTCCAAATGTTGATTTATAGTCTCGCACATTAGTACCACAAATGTACATACAGCGAGAAACAACCATGACCGGTTGACTCACGGACAGAGATTGGGCAATTCTAAAAATAGAACGCCAACCTTGGCAACTCCTTCCGAACCTTCGAACACAGGAATGACCCAAGATCTCTCGGAGACATGGTGAACGCGGGAAGAAACGCGCCACCAAATGACGCCATTTTCGAGGTCCTAAAAAGCTTAGCCGCACATTCTAAAGGCTAAATTAGTGATTTAAAATTGCTTTTTTTATTATGGGCTCCCAAAGGAACTTCACTTTCCAAAATTTCGTCTAATTTAAGTACCATTTGTAATTTGTGCCAATTGACCAAGGCACAAAAAATCGACCACACGGTCAAGAACGGTTTAAAGTTGTACCATTGTAATTGCATTATTTTTGCCTCCGTCCATCCTCCATAGGATATGCACTACAGAACTACAACTATATTCTAAAACTTCAATTGCAATAAAAGCCTTGATTGCATTTCAATACAGAAACAACTTTCTGACACGGGCACTTGGATAAATCTTCGATGGGTCACTGAAGCTTGTCCCTTACTTTCGAGAACCCCCGCAAACAAAAATTTCCTCTTCCGGATTTTGCTAGTTTATGTATAATTGACAATAGGTAAATCTCCATAACACATAACCAGGTGCATACTCACATAGGATAGTGTAGACAGTGAATGGTTCCTTACTTGTGACGCATGCATATGCACTATAGATTTAGTAAAATCAAAAATCAAACTTTGTGCCTTTGCATAAAATATTGGTCGGAAAAATTGTGCGAAACTTTTTCAATTGTTTCATAATTTTTAAGAAAGGAGCCGGAAAATGGTAATACCACTTAACTTATTAACACAAGACATCCAAGTCTACGAGCTAACACTCGACGGAGAAGTTCTCGTGATACGTACGCTGGGATTTAAAACGTGTGAAGTTCTTGTGCAGATTCAAATCGAAGGAGCACTGTTGCCAGGTGTACTCTGGAGGCCACACATGGGAAACACACTGATCCTCATTTTGCAAAACACAGAGTATTGGAGCTGGTATGCGATTGGTGCCAATCACCAAATCATGGCCTATTTGAACGAGTCGGCAGTGACAACTGAATTCCTTACATTCAAAGGCGGTTATTATTGGAGATTGGAAGGAGAAGACAACGAGCACAAAAGGATTCGCGACGTCATTGTGCGTGTCCTTGGTCATCCATGGAAGTACACACCAACTTCTCATGAAATTGTTTCTGTTGAACTCATCAAGCTCCATCCACCTCCCTCATCAGGAGCCTACCGAACCGAATTTAGAGTAAATCACAGAGTGGACAAATCAAAACTTGCCGAGTGCCGAGTATCAAACTCATTTCTACTTCCCATTGCGAGAAACGAATTAAACTTTGTAACTTGTGAAAAGCCTCATGTTCCGCCAAATTTTGGTGCTTTTTATCGTCCTTTCGACTGGCCAACCTGGCTTTGTGTTTTAGTATCAACGTGTCTCTTCATAATATTTTCACAATACTATCATAGGAATTTCGAAAATGCTGTTTTGATGATGTACTCAATACTACTGGAACAGGGCGTTGCACTCAAAAGGGACGATGTTTCGTTGCTCCTAAGTTTTCAAATTGACAAACCGTATTTATCTTGTTCTAGTAAAATCCCATGCTATTTTATGTTTTTCATATGATTTTCATCTATCCAATATTAAGGGCAAACTATCGGGTCCCTTTTTAAAGAAATTAACCAAAATACTAGAAAAGGAAAAGGAGAGGGAGCGCTTTTTGGCATTACCGCAAGGCATAAAGGACTGAGAAAATACTCATTAGCAAAAATGTTGTCATCTATGCAAATGAGAGCAGTCTTCAGAATTATCCCTAGGGTATTGGGAAACCCTTTGAATGGATTCCATATCCTCTTATCATGCAATCTAATCATGAAGATATTGGCACACAAAGTCTGTGGCAAAAGAATTTTTTGAGTGGAAAACCAATTAGTAAAACTTTCTTGCGGCTGATCGTGGGATTTGAACCCACGTACTCAGTATTAGTAGTGATTTTTACCAGTGAAGAGAAATAAGCTCTTAAACACTATGCCGGCCAACTAAATTACTAGGTAATGGAGCGTTATTTTACATGATTTTTAGGATTACCTCAAGACTATTGGTTAACCTATCAGGGAATTTAAAGGGCGTGCTTGTCCAGTGGTTAACTTTTCAATGGTTCTACACTGGCATTTGAAAATCAATACTCAGTTTCTAAATGAAGAAAATAGACGTTACTGGTCTCGATCTCCCCAAGATACAGTTTGCCACAGCGTGATAAGCGTGCAGGCTCTAGAGCCAGCAGACGAGAATAACCACACCTGATTGTCGGAGTAATTTCTCCACTGCTAGTTTATCTGTAAAATCTGCATAAACAGATTGATAGCGTGGTGGCGTAAGTCTACGCTAGGAGTTCCATACCAAGAATCCTAACTCTCTCCGTTGAAGCGCCTGGAGCCGATAGGATGATTTGCTGTGCTGATTATCCAAGATTCGACTCCAATAACGGTGCGGAGACGATAGGGAGGAAACGTGTGGTGTATATGATGGAGTTACTGCAATGGGCCCGATTGAGGCCTGAGCGGTGGGGGTAGTTATACCCCCTCCATAAAAATACATACATCTCAGGTAACTTCTATGTCTTTTGACTGTGCATCCAAATCACGGAGATAGGGGCATACACAAGGTCAAAGCCAAGGCAATTCTTAAAGGAAAAGTAAGTATGGACTTTTTGTGGCTGATCGGTGATTCGAATCACCGTTCTCAGGCTGACTGGTGGAGAGAACAGAAGCTCTTAACCACTAGACTAAATTACTGGGAATTGCGACAAGATTCAAAATTTGACATTCATCGATTGCGTATTAACAAATATACATAACACGTAGGGAATTATACTAAAAATGAAAGCTCTATTCCTATGGCCGTAGTTTATTATGTTAATGAGTAAAATAGGATTTGACGTGGAGTTTATATATAGTTATTTTTGAGGAAGGGACGAGCATTTGGCTTCAAAACGATTTTGGAGTCTCTATTAAAAGGAAATGGGCTTGCACAGGAGATTGATCACAAAATTTTCTTTTCTTCTTCATTATATTTTGAGCAGACAAAAAGAAAGCTTCTTTAATTAAGGAGAATCTACAGGAGCGCAACAGAATGGATGGTCCCACAAAAAAACAACAACATATTTTCCACTTCCCAAAATGGGCATGTTTTTTTAATATTGTTTCGCAAAACTGCAAACCTTTGTTTTAAAGTGAGTATGTATTTTAAACTAGCCAAACAAACCCGTCCGAGGACAAGAGGACTACGACAATAATATAAAATTTCTCTTGACCAAGGACAGGCTTGACTTTTAAAAAATAAATTCTAGTCTAAATTCTAGTTAAATTAAAAACTAGTTTAACCTGATGCAATATATCCTGTGTAATTATATAAATGAATCATGCTAAAAAAATGTTTCAAATTATATTTTGAAATCATGCGTAATGCAGTGCTCAGCCGATAGTGAACTCACATTGGTTGTTGACACCTTTCCTCCAACTTAAGACAGAATTGGAATATTTTATGTGGAAATTTAATGTGGTTATGATTTTTATAGTTTAAGGTTCTGCACTCGGTAGGTAAATTCCCGTTAACCGCACAATTGTTTGAAAAAAAAGCACCAAACTCGCACCAAAAGTTACAAGCCATAATTAATACCATAATGCCGTACCTTGCTAATAATGTCCATTGGAGTAATATTCAGCTCTAAATGTGTCTCCTACTAATGTTATCACCTTGTTACACCATAAGGTATGCATCTGGGGTGGTTTAGGGCAAAATTTAGGGCAAAATTTACTTCCGATTTTTAGCGTGAAAGGTCAAAGGTCAAATTGCACAAAATTTAACGTGTTTTATCAAAATCCTGCAAACACCACTGTGGCTAGGGGCGCCATATTTGGTACATAATAACTTTTGAAAAATGGGCGAATTAGGGCTAAAAATTGGATAAAATTTACTTCCGGTTTTTCTCTGATGAAAGGTCAAAAGTCAAGATGCCCAAAACTTAACGTGTTTTGTCCAATCCCGCAAAGACCACTGGAGGTAGGGGCGACATATTTGGTAGATAAGTGGCGTTTGAAGGTTGGATGATTTATGAAATTATATTCCGGTTTTTCCATGGTCGAAGGTCAAATGTCAAAATGCCCTAAACTAATTTAATGTGTTTTATCCAATCCCAGAAAGACCGCTGGGGCTAGTGGGTATGTAATTGAGGTTTGAAAATGGGGTGATTTAGGGACAAACTCCGGGCTCCTACTAATGTTATCACCTTGTTACACCATAAGGTATGCATCTGGGGTGGTTTAGGAGAAAATTTTGAGTAAAATTTACTTCCCGTTTTCCTAGTTTAAAAGGTCAAATGGCAAAATGCCCTTAATTTAAAGTCTTTTATCCAATCCTAGAAAAACCGCTTAAGCTGGAGGCGCCACATCTTGCATGCAAATGGGGTTGGGGTCAGGGGTGGTTTTATAGAAATTTCGCAATGACCTCTGGAGCTAGGGCGCCATATTTGGTACATAAATTAGATTTGAAAATGGGGCGACTTAAGGAAAACGACTTAAATGTCGCAAAGCCGCGAAGCGGCTTTGCAACATTTATCCACATTTGACCACTAGGTCTACGGGCGCCAAACTATGCATGGAATAATTAAAAAAAAGTGAGTTAGGGCCAAGATCCGGGCAAAAATCACTTCCGGTTTTTTAGGGTCAAAGGTCAAAGTTCCTCAGTATTTTATTCAATCCTGCAAAGCCCTCCGAAGCAAGGGGCGGCATATTTTGTACATAAATGTGGTTTGTAAATAAGATATTTTTGGGCCAAAATTTGGTAAAAATTTACTGAGGCTTTTTCAGGGTCAAATGGCTGAAGTGAATTAGGGTCAAACTTCCATCATAAGTTTAAGTTACGACTTTAAGCGTCATTTCTAACGGTTATTTTTTGATCGCTTGAATCGCTTCAGATTCTGAGGATTGTCGGTTGTAGTGACGGCAGCAATATTGTTACTTCGGGAAGCCGCTAGCAAACGAGTGCCGCGAAGCTAGTTATTATATAAAACAATATCATCCTACTAACAATATCCTCTGTCCACTAACAACAATCCTTCCTACACTTTGACGAACTCTTAGTGGAAATGTCAAAGCACAAAAAAAATTCCCTGTTAATATTCCCTAAGTATATTGTACGCTACAGAAAATCCTCGCAAATGAAACGCACGTTATTGGAACTATTACATTATAGAAAATCATGTTGAATGAAGCCTTTTTGCCATTTGCCAATGCACAAAGTATTCAATTTTTGTTTGTGTAAAGCAATTGACTTGCACTGACCAATGGTGAAACATGGCAAAACCGGCAAACATAATTCACAATATGTCATTCCAAATGCCATACAGTTGGAATGTAATTGCTCTAATGGCAAAACCGTCCACACAAACAAGTGTGGACGGGAATGCGCATGTGCAACTCTCAAAAGTTTTTTTTTCAGTATCAATTCTCCCGTCCTATAGGACGGGTTCATACACTAGTTGCTCTGAAACTACCGTGTGTTTTTTCTAACTAGTTACAGCACGCGGTTGGGGTTGGTTGAGACGGCCAAATTTTTTTGGCGGGAAGGGCAGGGTTCGCCGGCTTCTTGAAGTAACTAACCGGGTTTCAATTTAATTAATTGCAAATTAAAATTTTTAATTTTAAGTTTCACGTGAAGTTGGGGGTTTTCGAGGTCGCTGAAGCTCAATATGACCTCAAATTAAGTTAATTATGATCCCAATTAACAAACCTTAATTAAAAACCGTTCACAATTAACTTATTTACTTTTTAATCTCAAGTTTCACGTAAGGTTGGAGGTTTTCGAGGTCGCTGAAGCTCAATATGACCTCAAATTTACTTAATTATAATCCCAATTAGCTAACCATGATTAAAAACCGATTAAATTAACTTTTTGATTTCAAGTTTTACATAAAGTTGGGGGTTTTCAAGGTCGCTGAAGCTCAATATGGCCTCTAATTTACTTAATTATAATCCCAATTAGCTAACCATGATTAAAATCCGATTACAATTAACTTTTTGATTTCAAGTTTTACATAAAGTTGGGGGTTTTCAAGGTCGGTGAAGCTCAATATGGCCTCAAATTTACTTAATTGTATTTCCACTTAGCTAACTATGATTAAAAACCGATTACAATTAACTTTTTGATTTCAAGTTTTACATAAAGTTGGGGGTTTTCAAGGTCGGTGAAGCTCAATATGGCCTCAAATTTACTTAATTATAATCCCAATTAGTTAACCATGATTAAAAACCGATTATAATTAAGTTTTTGATTTCAAGTTTTACATAAAATTGGGAGTCTTCAAGGTCGCTGAAGCTCAATATGGCCTCAAATTTACTTAATTATAATCTGAATTAGCTAACCAGGAGTAAAAACCGATTACAATTAACTTTTTAATTTCAAATTTTACATAAAGTTGTGTGTTTTCGAGCTCAATTACGCTTGATGTCATCTCAAAATTATTTATTGATGATCCCAATTAGCCAAAAGTTGTTAGCAACCAATAAAATTAACTAACTAAGTTCATAATTAAGCAAATTTAAGGTGACATTTAGCATTTACCCCTTAAGAACGCAAATGATCAAGCGAAACTTTGTATGAAAAAGTTAATTGTAATCGGTTTTGGTTTCTTAATCATGATTAGCTATTTGGGATACTAATTAAGGAAATTTGAGGTCATATTGAGCTTCAGCGACCTCGAAAACCTCTAACTTTATGTAAAATTTGAAAAAAAAAGTTAATTGTAATTGGTTTTTATCATGATTAGCTAATTTGGATCATAATTAAGTAAATTTAAGGCCATATTGAGCTTCAGCGACCTCGAAAACCCCCAACTTTATGTGAAACTTGATCTCGGTAGTTAATTAAACTAATTAGTTAATCACAATTAACTAATTATTATTCATAATTAATCAATTTGAAGGTCATTCTTAGCTTTTTTGCAAGTACCAATTTGATGTGACCATTTTTTGAATTTAAAATTCATTTGAACCCGCTACCGAAAAGAGACGGCAAAGGCGAACCCTGTTCTTCCCGCCAAAAGTTGAGAAGTTTGAAATGCAAGTAACTTTTGTGGGTAGGGTATATGGTCATTGGGTCATTGGTTCACATGGGTCGTTTAGACCATGATTATTTATCATCTGAAACAATTATTTGAATCCTGGGGTCAATAGTAGGTCATCGAAATGTGGGGCAAGGGGCAGACCCCCTTGACCCATCTTCGGCCTTGACCTCATTCTTGACCCCTTGATTATTATCCCGCAAACGGATTTCAAAAAAGTTTATCGGTTCGAGAGTTTTAGCGCAACCATACAGACAGACGGACAGAAAACATAGCGTTCCCATTAAGTAACTAATACGCTACTTATAATAAGGGCATTTTTGGCCCGGCAATTTGAAATGTGTAAGAAGGCACAAAGCAGCTCTAGAGGAAATTCGAGTACTCAACAATTTGCTCCAGTCAAAGCCGTTATGTCAATTTCAAAACTTATCATCTGCCAGAGAGCCCAAAATACTCCTTTTTGTTGAACTTGCATCATTTTTGGTAATTATAAGCGCCTACAAAAGCTTAATTACAACAGCATTGACAGCTTTACCGCCTCCTAAACACATAGAATCAATCTCCGAGGCTCTGCAATTGAAGTACACTGTACTTCTTGGCCTCAGGGAATCGAGCCTCCAGGCATCGACGGTCATACAGTGGAGAAATGACTACAGTATAACAAACGAAGCCGCCGCACTTCGTGCACCGAAATTCAACAAGACCAAGTACTTGGAGTTTAAGCATGCGCGCATGAAGGTAATAGATACGTATCTAAACGATTTGTACTCCCTACTCTTGTGGCACTACAAAAATCACGTTGTCGGAAATTTACCAAATTTTACGCAATTTGAGCAGCTCTGGGTTCCGTTCCGGAACCTGAATTATAGCAACTTTGAAGTTGACAAAATTTTTGACGTTTGTTCGAAGAGTGTTATGATAGGGACGGAACCAGAACTCAACGACTATGTGGATCGGTTCAGGAAACGGAAGCGTCATACCGAAGTAACTAAAGCAAAGGTCAAGGAGTATTCAAGAGAAATGTTCCTGTACTTCTGGCCTCTTGGGCTGGACAAGTCCGAAGTCATACGTAAGCGCTTAATGGCACTTGATCAATCCAACATCTTTTTTCGCGACGTTTTGATGCACCCCACGCCATTGGCGACAGTAACTACAACAGTTTGTGCCATAAGTCTTGGAAGCAGCGTCGTCGTAGTTTTTTTTGTGAGCGTTGCTGGTTTAATTTTGGCGATGCTTGTCCTAAGTTTAGAATATTTGACAACTTTAACTCAACTTTAATCATAAAGGCAAGAGTAGTAT
This sequence comes from Bilobella braunerae, assembly GCA_034694865.1. Lineage (NCBI taxonomy): Eukaryota > Metazoa > Arthropoda > Collembola > Poduromorpha > Neanuridae > Bilobella > Bilobella braunerae. Next base: position 24,504 of record JAQFYP010000094.1, read on the forward strand.
AAACGCATGTGCAACTGACACAATGGACACATTCTCCAACAGTTTACCGTTTTCAAATTTTTTATCAATGAGTTTTACCGAAAAATGGACATTGCGTTTAATCATTATCATTAGGGTTTAAATATCCCGAAGCCGGCTTCAATCAATAATACGACCATAGGATTACTCTAGCGACTTTTGCCAAAAGTAAAAAAAACTCACTTGAATGCGAACAAAAACTTTAACGAGGATTAGTTGATATTTTAACAAATTTAACTACAAACGATTGTACATCGCCGAAATTCTGAAATTACATCGAATATTACACATCATCGTTATTCCAATGGCTACATTAAGAAAAGCATGCCAAATACAATTTTGAAACTTCAATTGTCAACGGAATTACTGAATTTAAAAAAAAATGAAATTACTAAAATTAACAATACAAATAAAATAACATACTACAAAGATTCCTATATCTCCAATTACGTAGAACGCTACCCCTTCGTTAAATTTCGTGACATTTGGCATTAGAACCGTAAGGTTCTGTCTTGAGTTTTACACGGAATTTTACCCAGTTATTAACCTTTTTTATTTAAAAGAAGTGGAGCCTATAGCGTCAAACAATGCGCTGAACTCGTCAGAATATAATAACATGTGAACTTTACCTAGCGAAAAAATTTAGAGTGAAGTGATGTAGTGAATATGTGAGTATTACATCGTTAATCGTTCCGGATAGTGATTCCGTTTTGTCGTTTGCATCTAATGGCTTTTGTTGCGGTCTGTTCCCGCAGACGAGACGATTGGCTAATTAGACTTGTCTAGATTAATTAGAACTAATTAATTAGTCTAATCGCATGCGGTCCAACCGCATGTGTCAAGATTAGTCCATGTAGTTAAGCATCAGAATTGGTATGAATAAAGAGAGACAGAACCAGCAGCAGAATTAATTCGGTTGTTAACACTCTGTACGGTGGTAGAAATAGCCTTTCCAAACTACTTCAACTGCAAATAAAGCGTCACGTGCTTGTTAGGAAGAACTGCAGCTTTTGGGTGCAATAATTTTCATGGTGCATAACTATTTCCGCTGTTACCAAACATTTCATGCAAACATTGTCTTCCACCTTCAAAATTCTAAAATTAGTAAAAAAAAAATAGAGCTTTTAGCACAACCGTATCGTAGTACATGTCTGCGAGAGATGTCAACATTCCCGAAGTACTGCATGTTAGGACAACATTAGATGCTTGCAACACACCTCACTGAACGAGTGCACTGCCTAATATTTTTTTTTTGCAAGGACAGAAAAAAGTCTCCAACAACCAGCCGGGTGTACGGATCAAGTATAACACTGTGTATGATTGAGTCCCGAGGATTGTAGGCAACTTTGTGACAACTTCTTTGTCTTGTTTATTAAGTAACAGAAGCGAAGCGAAAGCTACTTTATGTTTACGTCGAGTCTGTCCGTCCATCTCTATCACGATTATCTCAGGAACCAATCAACACATCTCAAATCTATTTTCATATATAAGTTTATTGAGATACGCCCCAGTTCAACTTTGTTTTTATTTGACTATAAGTGACCCCGCGGGGGTCAAAGGTCAAGGTATAACATTGCATTCTATGACAACATAAAAATGACCTCTACAATTGTTGATCATCTTATTAAGCAGAACAACATTTGTATAGGACACTTTTCTCTGTGACCACCTGTTGACCACTCAAATTGACCCCTTGACCCAAAAAAATGATCTTTCAAGGTCAAGCACTACTTTTGCATGAAACAAACTTGACCTCAAAATGACAGTGAAATCTTACTTATGTCAAAGAAACAAACAGTTGAGTTGATTCCAGTGCTCCCTGTACATCCAAAGAATTCCATTCTAATAATTTTAATAATTTTCCAACATCAAATCTTCTCTCTATTTTTCCTAATTAAGCTACTTGATTGACCGTTTTACCACGGTTAACTTGGAACACTTTCGTACACAAAACCACTCTCGGCTGGATTGAGCACATGAACAAGACCGAACTGTTTTTGAAATTGCCAGTATATACGTGAAATGTTCTCTCGACCTTAGCAATTGCATCCAGGCTTTGGACATAAGGGCTTACAACCAGCTTTGTGACCTACAAACTAATAAAAGTCTTAAAAACTAACTTACAAATGTGGTTCATGATAGTACAGATTTCAGACGCATATGTTTTCTAACTTATGTTCACAACTAGCGGCAGTGTGCCACTAGTTGTAACGTCACATTTGTGCTAGCAGCTACTTACAGTAACAATAGCCAAAGATGCTTTCTGACGAGGCAACGAAAGTACTTTTTGACCGGGGTCCGTAGGTTGAAGAGTCTCCACAAGGTGTGTTGAGGGAACTTTGGGGAAGTGGAGCTCGAAAATAGGGTACTAGGGTAGAATAGTATGGTACCTAAACTTTAGAAGAAAATTATAAATTTGGAACAGAGTTTGGTTTAGGAACTTGAAATCCAATTTTACGGAGTGATGATGTAAGTCAGGTTTGCTAAATAAACCTGTTTCCACCTTAAAATGTGACACGCCTCCTAAGCAAGCTGCGTGGCCGCCATGTCACTTTTCACTTTTTCGATGGCTTTTAGGATATTTTCGGTTTTTTGTGGAGGGTCAGGTGGGCTTATGTTTTCTGGAACGATGTTTTCATTAAATTTTTAGGTGAATTGGGCAGCGATGCTGCTGAATTAAGAACAAATCCTGGGGAAAATGAGGAAACACGAACACGCTTTATGGGCGCTAAAATTTTCTGCGCAAGGCTTCCGCGCTGGGCGAAACAATTAAGGCGGAAATCTGTAAGTGGTGTGATTGCGCTAGAAAAGGGGGAAATTGGGGGTATACGGGGCTGAAATCTCTGATTTACTGATTGTGAAGGTTGGAAATCACTGATTCTTTTTTCTTTTTTTTAAATGATGTTTTAAAAAATGTTTGTCTACGTTTAGTTTTGAAAATGTCTTTTACCATTTTTTTTAACAGGACATAATGAATTCCACTGCTTACTCCACAGATGAAATGGAACTGACCAGAGATGGCAACCGCTTTTGAAGCAATTAACCATTTTCCCTTCAATGGCCTTTTACTGCAACCGGACCCTGCTAGTTTAGATGGCTCAAGTAGGTCACTTTTTCATGTTAAAAAAATTGCCTTTTTTAATTGTTGAAAGTTTGAAATTTAGAACCTTTTTATGGAAATGGTTCCAGCATTTCCCTTTTCCTTGAATCCGCTTCAAGGGTGAACATAATTTTTGTAGCTGCACCCTACTCCGAGATGAACGAAGACTTGCAGCCTGGACATGTTTTTACCCAGAAAAAGAAAACCCTGCTTTTACTTATTTTTAAATCGTGTTGCATGTTGGCAACAATTTGTGAAAAAATTTCTAATTTTAAAAACTATATTTTATTTAAATTTTTTGTTCAAGAAATGATATCTTTTGATTTGCAATGGGTCGATAACACGAGTTACGCGTCCGTAAATTATGTAGTAATAATGACGTAAATGCAAAACTCCTGGAGTGATTATCATCAGAATAAAATTGTTTCAAATAGACATTTCGAAAATTTGTTTTTCCGTTTTCAAGATTTCCTAGTTTTTGACAAAAGACAACACTTGAAATTAAAATGGTCAATTTCAAATACAAAAGTTGCAGGTGTGCGATTCAGAGAGAGAGAGACATCTTATGAAGGTGAAGAGCAAGCAAGCATTGACCCGTGACAACCATATGTCACAATATGTCATATGATACAAGTGTCCTTTACTTACTATGCCTGAAACAATTGCAACAAAATGAAAAGAGTAATTTTGTCTTTAAAAAATTTCAATATAAAAAATGCACGTTATTTGCCATTCCCGCAGAGCGGATAGTCAACATGTAAAGGAGAGAGTAGGGATGTGGTGCGGAAGGACTCATTGGCATAGATGTTGTCATCAAGCAAACTCAACAGACTATCCGTAACATTCCGCTGTTTTACGGGCCTAGTACACAAAGGGAGGACACCAACCTCATATCAGGTACGGCCGTAGCTTTTGCCTTCTAACCGCAGGTGACTCTATGCAAATGATGGCAGTCTTTAGCATTACCTTAACAGTATTGAAAAACCTATCGGGTCATTTTCATATCCTAAGGTAAGGAATTTTATAGTAATTAGTGACAGTTAGGAATCAAACAACGAACAGAACTTCTAAATTTAAAAAAAAACTAGATAACTGCTGTTAAATGCTCGAGAGTTTGGTCAAGAAAAATATTGCTTATCGGACCAGTGAAAGCAGCTGAGCATGTTTCTTACAACACCTACATATCAAAGTTTGTGTAAAAACTGCCACATTACTAAAAAAAAATCTACCACTGATAGCTATTCTCGCTACTGTGCACAAAAAAACTCATCGGTTCTGCTGCCGCAAACTTAAGGGTACCTTTCATTTTTATAGACGTAATTATTATATGCGTAAGTATATGGAGATGAAAATTGTCATTTTTGAAAGCTAGTATTGAAGATAAAAGGGATTCAAACAGGAATACGCTTTTACGCTTCAAATTTGTCTGTTTTCTTCTTCAGTGTCAATCGAGCAGCCAAGGAGGGAGGACAAAAGGCCCATTCTTTCTCTTGGTCGAACAAAAACTTTCCTACTCTTTACACAGTACCAGAGATGCGCATCGCTTTTAATTTAAAATTGTTTTTTGACAAAAAAAATATATTGGGGCAAACCTTATCCTAGGACGGGTTTGTTTTGCTAGTTGCAGATAAATGTTGCGATATCTCTCTCCAATTTTCCCTTATATAAAAAAACTCCTCCAATCTACTTTTACGTTGTTTTATTTAATTCATTTAGCGAGAGCCTCATGGGTTTCACGCTTAAGCGGACGTAATATAACTTAATATAATATATCTAATGTAATTGAAACTAAAAATTGTCAAGAACTGATAGTAATTATAAAAAAATATCTAGGTGTAAGTCCACTAAAGTGGGTTCCTAAATATTAGATTTGTATATTGCTCAATTGAACTGAATAAAATAATTCTGAATTCTGAAAAAAAAAAAAACTAATAGTACCGAATGCCCAAGTTTTGAGTTGGGGTAAGGAGTAAAAGCTGAGTAAAAGCTCACTCATTGTCCCTTTGCCTTAACAGAGCTACATACTTTTGAAGTAACATTGAAGTAACGTGCACACACGCGCAGGCTTCGTATTGGCAAATAAAAAAGTACGGCCAAAAATCAATTACTTTGGCAAATATAAGCATTTTAATAGCAATTGAACGCTGCTTCACAGTACTATTTGTTCATCTTATTTCCGATAACACGAGAAATTAATATTGAACGAGAGTGGATAATCAAATAATTGTTTTGCAGTTTTATTTTGAGTTTACTTTCCTGATTGAAAGAAATCTCAAAATGAGAAATGACAGCGGCCTCGTTGATCTGCCTCGTTCCTTGATCAGGAGAAATGACGACGACAATCCTCGAACTCAGACTTCTTATTAAATCTAGTTTATTTAGTTTGACAATCGTTGAGTAATTAATCTAATTACTTATTTAATTAAAGTTAATTAACTTAAAGAAAAGATAGAATTTAAAACTTCTTGTCTTCCTTCTTCCTGATTGCTTACTACTTCTTACGTCAAAAAACTGCCACTACGTCTCCACTGAACCAATGGTTCAATGGAGGCGGCAGATGACGTATTAACCTAAACTTTTGCTTACGGCGCAACAAATATTAAAACTTAATTTAATAATTTAATAAAACAAATTTAAAATTTTGCAACATAACGTGGTAGCAACCCTTTACAAAATAGCGTTTTTATGTGGAGCACCAGAATGGATACTACTACTGAAATAGTACGTCCAAAATACTATTACTAATATTGCCTGTACAAATTCTCGAAAGTGAGAATTCAAAGAAATTGATTTTTGAAAATTGAAAAAGGGCAAAATCGCTGAAATCACTTAATTCGGATCTGGCGGGGTTTTAAACCCATTTATTTCACCGATTGTTAGGAAAATTGAACAGATTTCTAAATGAAATCAAACACGGTTTTTAGAAAATGGTGAGCTAGGGCAAGATTGAGGTGAGGTTAGCACCTAACTGAAGAGAAAACGACACAAAATTAAGATACAGGAAAGGAATTTTAGGAAAACGTTTTCTGTCGACAATTTAGCTTTTTAGAAATAGGGTTAGGAAAAACGCCGGCAGATGGCGTTTTTAATTAACAATTAATTAGAATTAACGATTGTCAATTCTACAAACATTGCCGCACAAGGAAATGAGGAATTTCGTTTGGCTTTCTGGGTCCTCCTGTGCTAGGACAGTCTTGTTCGTTTAATCTTTAGTATATTTTTTAATTTCAAATTGGCTGCTCTTTTGCTGCTCTATTTAATTTCTCAACGAATAGTACACCTTTGCGTATTTAATGCACATCTATTAAAGGTAGGCTGTGATAGAAGTAGAAGAGATTTTATGCAACCATTTTGCACAAGCAGCAAACTACGGTTATAATAACTACGGCGATTGCTATTACTCAGATATTAGAAGCTGCGCGACGTACTTTTAGCACGTTAAAATCTCAGCTCACTGGTGCGAGTATGATTTGCTTAAACTTTAAGCGACTTACCTAAGCATTCCCAACATGTTCAACAAGGAAATATTCTACATGTTTGAATAATTTATTATCATCCTTGCATGCATGTTTGAGATAGCTCATATAACGTTTTATAATCCGTATAACTAGATCAGATATTTATTCCTTGTTAATGTTTTTGACCCTTCCGCATGCCAAACCAGCCATGTTGGCATAGGGAAGCCAAAAAAAAATATGGATAAAAGTTTCTCACGACAAATTGGCGCATCACTCAAACTTTTGTTAATGTAAGGCTTTCGGAAATTACTTGAGTTTAAATCAGTGTAATTCACCTTAATTTATCACATTCTTATGTATTTAACACCAACACGACAACAACCTGAAGTCAGGTTTGGCCGTAGCTTTTGCCTGATAACCGCAGGTGACTCTATGTAAATGAGGTCAGTCTTTAGGATTACCTCAAGGTTACTGGAAACCTATCAGCGAATTTCCAAATCCTCTGACTTTGCATACCTAATCACTAAGATAAGGGCATACACAGTCAGAGGCGGTAATTCCGTACAAGGAAAACCAATAGCGTAAAGACTTTGTTGGTGCTGATCGGGGGATTTGATCCCCTGTTCTCAGGCTGGCTAGTGGAGAGAGACAGAAGCTCTTAACCACTAGACCAACTCGGCCAATTCTTGCTTTTCTCAGTGAGCAACTTATAGTTCTGACCACCATCCAAGAAGTGACTTGTTCGGCTATTCTGGCTCTGTCATATTTATTTTGATAGAAGTGAAAATTTTATATATTCACTATATGCAATGAAGCTGTTTGCAAATGATTAGGTACAATTGAAATTTTGTAGGATTGAGATTATTTCGCCAATGTACACAACTTAATCTCATGCAAGTACGGCTATTATAAAAATACCAACAAATAATAAGTAGCACTGAAAACCCTAATTTGCAGAACATATGTTAAGCATGCATGCACGAAATGCATCTTCCCTCGATCAAAACTTATTCTGTCAATAAGATTTTGCAGATAAAAAAAGCAGTACAATAAATAAAATATTACAAGGAAGCCAATAATGTCATGATAATGTAATATAAAATGCTGAGCTCAATAAATTGGTACTGCAAATACCATTCTAACCTCCAACAGAATTGCCTCCAGCAATGGAAGTAACGCTGACTTTGAGTCTAATTAGCACGATTAGTACGGCCCATGCACAGGTTACAGTTATGCGGAAATTATTTTCAGAATTTGAATTCTGTAAAATAAATTTAATTGAGGGAGAGGACGACAAATTTTCAGCGATTCTTCGAGAGAAGACAAATTATGTACCAGTGACTCGACTAACAGTTCCGTATATAAAGCAAGGAATGCAAAAGTTTAATGAGTCACGGCTAATTGTGCGCAAGAACTGTGAGCTGATTTTGGCTGCGCATAACTCTACGGCGGCAAATATTGGAGCTGTTCAAGCGGGGTTTCTATGGCTAACTGCCAAAGCATGGAAGCAAACCCATCGCCCCTCTACCAACCCATCCAATTACGTGACTTACACATACTACATTCTCTTGAAAAAATTTCAAAAGCCATTGTGGAGAGGTGAGTAATGTAACTTTTTATTTCTACTCGAAGATTGCGCCAAATAATATAGTAATGTAAGAGCTTTTAAATCGGTAGTAACATAAACCAAGAGAAAATTTAATAGAAATTTCAAAATTATTCATATTTGAGGTTAATGCGTCAAACGCTTCTCGATGTGTGGTCCAACCAATGTTCTAATTTTGAAAACAAAAAAAAACATTGAAACATGCAAAATATACGGGACTGCTTTTATACTTAATTGATTATACTTGATTGATTATACTTCGTATAACTAATAGCATAAATGTTTACCTGCAATGTTTTGGCCAAATACATGATGCGCATTATATTTAGCAGTCGATTTTGCTGGTCGTGGATGTTTTTTAGAAGTACTTTTGAAATTTTTCATATTTTCAAATTATTAGAAATTTTAAGTATCAGTGCTGTGAAGCTTTGTACACATGCTGTCAAAATTTTTGTCAGCCCAGCAATTCCCCTTCATGATATCTAGATGTTGCAAAAAAATATTTCACCTGAAATTGAAGCAGAAATGAAATTTGAAAACTTTGAAAAGGCGTATTTTTCTGTCTCAGGTATGATGTGACCAGTGACACGGTTGACACAAACTTGAATCTGTCACGTGTTTTTGTTAGTCACCTGCCTGGTAAAATAATCCTACAAAATTAAAAGCTTTTGGAGCAATTATTTTACATACATATTTATTAAATGTCAAGTATCTAAACTCCGCCAGAGGTTCCTTAGGTTCCTGATGGTCTTCCTTTAGGTTAATTTAGTACAGGTATTGAATGACTGCTTCCCAAAGATCATTTTATTTATATATATTTATATATTTTTCTTTTTATACCTAAATCACCTAGATGTACATACTGCTTAATGTAACTGCTTAAGGTGCCTACTTAAGGTTTCTACTTAAAGTACCTTACCTAAGGTATCCACTATGGCGCACTGTTAATGTTGTAGCTATGTTTATACCGCAAAAAAAATACAGAAGAAATACAAAACAGGAGGTCGGTGAAGGGGAAAAGTTACGACTCTGGGACGCCCTGTAGCGTTAGGTTTAGTTTTGGGCTTGCTTCTAAACCTAACCTAACCCCAGTATGGTACCGGGAGGGCAACTTATGTAAGCAAGCCCCTTTTGACCTGGTGACCTTGACATGTCATAGCATAGCCTGTAGAGGTCACCTAAGGTAAAATTCCCGTTTCTCCTTCACCACAAATAAACCGTGGTAAAACGGTAAACCAGTAGCAGAAGTAGGAAAGTTAGAATTAGAAAAATATTAAAATCATTAGACTAGAAAACAGAAGTCCCGATTTATTTGACAAATGTTGAGTGTTCCGAGATAATCGTGATTATCAGACAGACAGACAGACGGACAGAAATGACAAAAACATAAGAAGCTTTCGCTTTGTTTCCGCTACTAAGAAAGTAACGTTCAAGCCACGTTGTCACTCAAACTTTTAGGGCAATAGCATTATTTTTTTAACGTAAAATTATTTTGAATGCCGTTTTGCTCACCCTAGGAACTTTTTATTACGTATAATAAAATCGGAATATTGGAATTTGAAGGAAGCCTTTTTGCCATTTGCCAATTCATAAAGTATTCAATTGTGTTTGTCTAAAGCAATTGCCTTGCACTGACAAATGGTGAAACATGGCAAAACCGCCAACTTATGTATTTACAATATGTCATTCCAAATGCCATACAGTTGGAATGGCAAAACCGTCCACACAAGCATGTGTGGACGGGAATGCGCATGTGCAACTCTCAAAAGTGTATCAATTCAGCCGTCAAGAAGGAAGGTTGTCAACAGTTCCACCTTCCTCCGTAAATAACAATTATAAACATTTTACCTCCCGTCCTATAGGTCGGGTTTATACACTAGTACTAAAAAAAGAGTGAATTGCCTGCAGCGCCATCGCTTCAATTTTTAGGACAATATTTATTATTCTGTTGAATACAAGGTAATAAAATCGCCAGATGTCGTCTGTTCCAGTTTTTTTTTAAAGTACCCAAAATGCGTTTTCCCTAGCCTAACTTGGGTGAAGTAACCAATCATGATTCCAAAAAATACTATTAGTGGCCCGGAACCTATATAATGACATAACATTTTTACCGTAAATCTCATAATGGAGGCCCGACACCTCTATAATGACATACCATTTTTGCCGTAAATCTCATATTAGAGGCCCGGCACCTATATAATGGCATACCAATTTTTACCGTAAATTTCATATTGGAGGCCCGACACCTATATAATGACATACCAATTTTACCGTGAATCTTAAATTAGAGGTCCGGCACCTATATGATGACATACCATTTTACCGTAAATCTCATATTAGAGGCTTGACACCTATATAATGACATAGTAATTTTACCATAAATCTCATATTAGAGGCCCGGCACCTATTTAATGACGTACTATTTTTACCGTAAATGTCATATTAGAGGCCTGGAACCTATATACTGACACATTATTCTTACAGTAAATCTCTTATAAGAGGCCCGGCATCTATATAATAATGAGCTTTTATTAGTATATTTATTATTGACATATTTATTTATAGTCTCGCACATTAGTACCACAAATGTACATACAGCCAGAGACAACCATGACCGGTTGACTCACGGACAGAGATTGGGCAATTCTAAAAATAGAACGCCAACCTTGGCAACTCCTTTCGAACCTTCGAACACGGAGATAACCCAAGATGTTCACAATCTCTCGGATACATGGTGAACGCGTGAAGATCTTGCCACCAAATGACGCCATTTTCGAGGTCTTAAAAAGCTTAGCAGCGCATTCTAAAGGCTAATTTAGTGATTTAAAATTGCTTTTTGATTATGGGCTCCCAAAAGTTGTCACGGAACTTTACTTTCCAAAATTTTGTTTAATTTAAGTAACTGGACGCCAATTGACCAAGGCACGAACAATCTGCCACAAGAACGGTTTAAGGTTTTACCATTGTAATTGCATTATTTTTGCCTCCGTCCATCCTCCATAGCAAATGCACTACAGAACTACAACTATATTCTAAAACGTCAATTGCAATCAAAGCCTTAATTGCATTTCAATACAGAAACAACTTTCCGACACGGGCACTTGGATAAATCTTCGATGGGTCACTGGGGCTTTTTCCTTACTTTCGAGAACCCCCGCAACCAAAAATTTCCTTTTCTGGAGTTTGCTAGTTTATGTATACTTGACAATGGGTAAATCTCCATGACACATAACCAGGTGCATACTCACATAGGATAGCGTAGACAGTGAATGGTTCCTTACTTGTGACGCATGCATATGCATCATAGATTTAGTAAAATCAAAAATCAAACTTTGTGCCTTTGCATAAAATATTGGTCGGAAAAATTGTGCAAAACTTTTTCAATTGTTTTATAATTTTTAAGAAACGAGCCGAAAAATGGTAATGCCACTTAACTTGGTAACACAAGACATCCAAGTCTACGAACTAACACTCGACGGAGAAGTACTCGTGATACGTACACTGGGGTTTAAAACGTGTGAAGTTCTTGTGCAGATTCAAATCGAAGGAGCACTGTTGCCAGGTGTACTCTGGAGGCCGCACATGGGTAACACATTGATAATGATTTTGCAAAACACAGAGTACTGCAGTTGGTATGCTGTTGGTGCCAATTCTCAAATTATTGCCTACTTGAACGAGTCGGCGGTTCAAACTGAATTTTTACAAGACAAAAAGGGAAGTTTTTGGAGATTAAAACAAGAAGATGAAGACGCTGAGCATAAAAAGATTCGCGCAGTCATTGTACGTATCCTTGGCCACCCATGGAAATACATACCAAATTCTCATGAAATTGTTTCAGTTGAATTCATCAAGCTGCATCCACCCCCTTCCTCAGGAGCATATCGAACCGAATTCACTGTGAGGTGCAATCTTGACAAGTCAAAACTCGCTGATAGTCAAATGTCAAACTCATTTCTAGCTCCAATTGCCAGAAATGAATATAATTTTGTGTCTTGTCAAAAGCCTCATGTGCCACTAAATATCAGTGCTTTTTCTCACCCTTTCGATTGGGCAACCTGGCTTTGTATCATCGTAGCAGCAATACTTTTTACAATATTTTCATATTTCGGCAATAGGAATTGGGGAAATGCTGTCTTTGTGACTTATTCGATACTACTGGAGCAGGGCGTTGCACTCACAAGGGATCATTTTTTTCTGGCTCCAAGTTTTTCAAACTGACACAACGCACCCACCCGGTTTCAGCTTTTGGGGTTAAATTTAAAACAATACCCATCATCCATCAATTACAGACAGGTGTAGACACAAGACATAATCAAATGTGTAACACATGGAATGCGTATTGGGGTGTGAGATGCATGAAAAATTTTTCTCCGAAAGCGAGTTTGAAGGGTACAGTCAAAGTCCAATATATTTAACGTTTTCAATATCCTTCTGGATCGTCCAGTCCTATGACGGGGTTTTTGAGCTTGTGTATTATATAAAAGCTTATATACATAACGAATTATATTGAATAATAATCAGGCTTGGGCAACATATTTTAATCTATATTTTACATATTTACGAAAAATAGTTAATACCAATATTTGAGTAGGTAATTATTTCCGCCTGTTAAGCAAATATTGTATTTTTAACGCACATATTCCCATTTTATTGATTGCAAAATGAATTTCGGAACCTTGAAGGAACCTCGCGTTGTGTAATATTAATTGTATGTGTTCGTCTTAATACTAAATATTATGTCTAATGTCTTTACGAAACGGACTATTGACTAAGGAATATTAACTTTAAGTCTCCAGAAATATAATTTGTTGTAGAGATCCAAGCTTTTATGAAGATAAATGAATGTTGATGTGTTTACCTCTGCCATATCTATCCCTTGAAAAGAGACCGCATTTCAAGTGCAATCGAAAGCCATAATTTAACAAAAAATTTGAATTTGTGGCGACTCAACAGTTTAAATTCTACTGTAGCTAAGCATTTGAATTAGACTAAAGCCAAGGAAAATTACGCTGTAATTTTTATTGTACCTATTTTCTTCAATATTGACTAAAATTGAATATAGTCAAGTCAATATTTTGGTCATTTTTAGTAAATATTTCAATAAAGATTCTGCTGGTTTGTAGTATCTGTTGCCCAAGTCTGATAATAAATCAATGCATAATCGGAATCTCGTACTAGATAAAGAACAAAACTCGACAATTTTTATCAGAAATATCACTTTTTAGAGAAACATTTTCATTAATATACTTCCTTTTTACAAAACTTATTTAGTTTTTAAATTTTGAAAGAAATTGTTTTGATTCTATATATCGGAAATCGGAAGGTTTTTTCTATGCGCTTCAACAATGAACAACCTATATTAATTGTTTATTAGGTAAAATTTTAACAAACCGTAGTAATTCAGAAAATTATTAATATTTTTAAAAATATACTACATTCTAAACATGATTAAGATTTTATCGGCTCTCAAAATTGAATTTTGAGGAAATTTGATTCTGATGTTTTTTTTTTAGTTTTTTTTAGTTGAATTTATTTGTGTTGTTGAAGTTTAGGTAAGGATAGGTTTTTGTAATTATTTTTCCACCCTTAATTTTGTTAGTTGTGAGTTAAATTTCTTTTGCTTCACTTCAACATTGACTTTATTTCTTTTTATGAATTGTTTCTAAGTTTAGAAATGAAATTACAAATGCTTGTGGTGCGCTGGTAAAATGATTAATGGTTTTACCAGAGTCGTTAGACTTGGCCACAAATATGAAACTATTTCTTTCTCTGTCGTTCGTTGTACAATAGTCCAGGACATGAGTTACTGATTCACCATAAAACTAGCAACTTTCGTCAGAGAACTATTTAAGATTCACTTCTTGTTTAGCTTCCTGCTTAGGCGTAACTGCAATGTGATTAACCGCATGCCACAGTAGGAACGACTTTAAGGAGAACTTGGCTCAATAGACAGACTTCACCAAGACTTTATAGTGAGGCATGGGACTGAGAGGTTATTGTTTCACGTTCAGTTGCTAGAGCTTAATCGCCTTTAACGTTGTCTTATTGTAAGCTAACAAGTGAATGCGTATTTCTTAAGAATGAGCCTATAAATTGTTGTTCAAGGTGAACATGTTGATAAAATAAAGTGTGAGGGGATTTATCCCGGAAATCCACCTCACATTCACCCCCTTCCCAAGCAAATTTTTTTTAAGAATTAAAAAAAATGTAAAATATGAATTATGAAATGAGAATATCCGAAACAAATTATAATTTTTGTTATACAAGACTTTTTCATCCAGATATTTTTCTTCTAAAACTTCCCACAAATTTTGAGATGGTCTTGAGCGTATGAAGCTGGTATGGGTTTGCTGTTATATCCGTGTGGGGAATTTCTTCCTTCCTTGAAAATTCGCAACTTGGCTGTTGCGTAACAGTACTCACGGGAATTGGAGGGGCAGGACGTTTTTTATTGAAGCAGTTGGTGAATTTACTGGCTGCGATTTGACAATAATGCTTTGAAGATTAGATTCCTCAGAACCGGTTTTTTTCTTGTCCTCCATATTAAAGCATGGTGTAATTAGTGAATTTTTCCAAACCCCCAAACCTTCTGAGCAATCTTTTTGCTTCCTTTCTTTGTAGTATTTTGCTTTTTTAATTCGCTGCTCAGGAGGTAGGTCATCTCTAATTATAATAG
>JAQFYP010000095.1:0-38688 GCA_034694865.1 Bilobella braunerae
TAATTTCACCTTATTTCAATTTTAATTTTTGAATTAAAAAAAATTCGGATGGCCGAACCTGTATAAGGCGTTAGCCTAGTTGCTACGAGTAACCTTGGTTCTAATCTTGCACAGTATGTTCCCCTGCGAAGAATTTTGTGATATATTTGCGTACGTCGACCACTATTTGTGTTAAAAAATGTGTGCCAAATATGTCTGAACATGTTGAAGATGTGTAGCATTGAGGAAGACATTTGTTTCTTAATTGCAGTAAATGCATCAACGCAAACCGCAAATCTAACCGACTAACCTAGTTTTGGGACAACTTAATTAGGGTACATGCAAGTGCTCATGATAAACTAGGCCAAGCTGCAATTAAAATACAGATCGTTTCTTATTACAAACAAAATCTCCGAACAATTGTGCATCGTTCTAAAAAGATGCTACCAATGATACTAGTTAATTTGTCACCATAGCATTTACTTTGAATTGAATTCCGAATCATGCTTTTACTCATAGCGATATTTGTTATCACACTCTTCTTTTTAACAAAAAAACGCACTGTACCCACACGGATGTGATAAGACCGACAAAAATATCGACACTATAATAATATGGACAATTGAGAAAGGCCGACACCATAAACTTTAATTTAACTAATTGTGGATTTAAAACAAATCGGCCCCATACTAATTGTAATTGGTTTAATTATAGTTAGCCAATCATAATTAAGTCATTTTGAAAAAAAATATTACGCTTTCGTGACCATATAAACCCCTTATTGTGTGTAAAAACTTATTTCAGAAAGATTATTGTAACTGTTGGTTAACCAATGTTAACTAATTGGGATGATATTTACGTGACTTTGAGGACACATTAAGCCATAAGCTGAGCAACATTTAAACCCCCAACAGTATGTAAGACTTGATTTCGGAAAGTTAATTACAATTAGTTTTTAATCACAATTAACTAACTCTTAATCCCAATTAAGTAATTTAGAGGTCACTTTTAGCTTTATGGCAAGTTGTATTTCTTGTGACCGATTTTTGTTTGAATTTACAATTACTTAAATTCAAATTTAAAATGTCGGCTTTTCTCAATTGTCGATATTACAGGGCGTCGATATTTTTGCCGGTCTTACTTTGTCAGTATTATCACCCGATTCCCTCACACAAATTAAATTAGGGTCAAATTAGAACCAATTTAAATTGATGCAATTTGTAGGCGGTTTAGGCCTGGTATAAAAGCGATAAGCAAGAAGGAAGAGTAACAAATTTCTCCACATTTCGTAACAAAATACAACGTACAATAATTTGCACTATATGTGTACACAGTGATACACAATGTTGAAGGTACAGTTGGTCCTTGTAGCGTTTGTAGCAGCATTTCTTATTCTGCAACAATTGGAAGCCTCTCCGGTGCTATTGCTGATTCCAAATTGCGCGGACTGCAGCGACCTCTGCTATGAAAAGAACATGAAAATGGACCGGTGCAAAATGCCACGCAAAGGTCTCCACCAATGCAGTTGCTCCCCGTACACCCAGGCATGTTGGGAGGACGACAATGGACAAACAATCTGTCCTTAAACAACACACGCTCAACATATGTTACACTTGAAAATACATCAACATAAAAGTTTGGTACTCACTTACATAACTAATATTCGACATTTCCTCATTTTTCTGTCTTATTGTTTACCCTGGAAAATAATACAATTGGAAAAACGGATTTGCTGGTTTATGTCGTGTACTTGTAACATTTCCACACGGAGTCTTGTAGTATCATATACGAAACATTCACTTTAAAGTATTTTATAGTTACACAAATTATAGGACACAGAGAATATATGAATTGAATTATTCACTTTTTAGACAGTAAGTTAAAAAATATTTTATTTTATTTTTCTTGGTAGCATGCCATCGGTCTCTGGATATCTCTTATCCAATATCGTTAGTTAGCGTTACTATCTAGATTCCCTAGAATTCTTACAAATTTGATAGTTAAATTGCACTGGTGGCGTCAATCTTTTAACCTACAACTTTTGGGCACCCCACTGCAGCATGTAAGTGAAAGATACTGCTAAAAATGCGTTTGAATGTTTGTAAAACCTAAGATTTACCCAAAAAGTACCACCAAAACTGTCAAAAATTAGCTAAGTCTGAAGCGCTGAAGTTTTTGAGTGTTAGTTACTTTACCCAATTTGCGTACTTTAAATACCGACAGTACAGACACACATCTGGCGATTTTATTACTGTTACTCAACAGAGTGAACATGACTTATGAATGTGTCGCCGTTTGCCGTTTTGGAATGCAATTGTTACTTTCGAAATGCTGCTTTGAAGTGCAATTGCTACGCACAATTCTCGCATTGGATAAAAGAAAAGTGCAAAAAAAAAAGTAAAATTATCCAAATTGCCCGAAGTTCATAGTTTAATTGCTACAACGAAAATGTAATTAACAATTAATTAGTTGCTTAATTAGTCTACAGCGTCCCCTTCGCTTCAAAAATCTACCAAAATACTCAGTCCTACAAAAAAAAACTGTCATTGCCTAAACGATGAAAATGAGAAAAAAACGAAAAACGCACAAAGAATGGTTTCTAGCACAATTTTGCTGTTTGGCTTTACCTACACAAATGTTTTACTAGCCTAAATATTTTCGGTCTTAAAAGCAAGGAGTAAATTGGGGGTACAAATGTTCCGGTAAGACAGTGGCCAGACAAGACTTATCGATTCTTTGCCTGTTTGGCTTCAACATATGTTGGCCCTACCTGCAACATATGTGTGGGGTGTGAGGCTATGTGACAAAGTAGTGTTTCGAGTGAATGACTCGCATGTTGGGGAAGAGGTACTTGAGGATCTTGGAAGTCTTCTTGTTGATGGAGATGATGGACTCCTGCATGTTGGCCAGGATCCCGAGAGTCGGCTCGTTCGTGTCCGGCTCGGCTGGCTCGGAGGGGTCGTTGGAGAGGAGGCTGACGAAGTAGAGGGAGCATGCTTGGCCGTTTCGAAACGGCTGAGCCGATCGGCCAGAGCTCCTTAACGGCTGGCCGAGGAGCAACAGTGTGTCCAGAATTGGCCCGTCAGTGATCTGCGTGTGGAGCTGATGCGTCACTCGCTCGAGGTAACGACCCTGCCACGCGAGCCATGTGTACAGGTTCAGAAACAACAGATTCTGGTCATCGTCCTCATCCATGTCAACAACCAGGTTCAAGGCATGGAGCTTTATCTGAAACAGAAAAAAAAATGTTCTAACATGTTTTGAAACATATGTTGACCGTTATTTGGAATGGAGGATCTAGTGTCTACTCGTATAATCTAGCAAATTTATACCTTGCGCAGAGTGGGTGAAGTAACTATAAGTTCTTTCTTTATATATAGACTTTCTCACGCGAATTATTTGTTGAAGCGACCATTGACATAAACATTGAAAACATTAAACAAGCATTTATTGACATAAACATTGAAAACATTAAACAAGCATTTATTGAATCAAACATAAGTGTCAAAAGAGCCGAACATATGTTGAGACATACACATATGTTCTTCCTTTAAATTGCAACATGTTAGTAATTCCGAATGCTTACTGAATGCTTGCCCAAAGACATAAGATGCGCAAGTAGCGGAAGTACCTTTGCAGCTGCCAGAGATCTGAAGATGTTGCGATCTTCTGGTTTGAAGCGAAGGCAGATGCTGAAGTGGTCCATGGCCCCCACCTGGACCAGCGTCCTCTCCAGGTGACCATTCTCAGCGGGGTCAAGGGTCGTGGCCACGATGAGTGTGGACAGGTTCCGGAGCCTTGTCACCCACCCGGTGACCACAGAGTGACCAATCACAGACAGGACAGGGTCATAGGGGGACTTAAGCGTCAGGCTCCGCACACTGCTCAGATCAAGGGTCTCGTCCAAGTCCTCAATGAAACTTGTACCGTCATTCATACCTAGACAAAAGAGTACATGAGTTGAGACCCTTTAGCTAAAGCATTGATTTCGGCGCCAAGGAGTCTAGACTTCCTGGAGCCTAAATGTCTGATAGTGATAAGGGGGCCTGACGTAGGCCTCTACTACAAAAGCAAATCGCTGAAATTACCAATGATTGTCAAAGACTCCACTCGCTGACAGTGGGAGAGGAGTTCGTGGACTTTGCAGCGCATGCGCTTGAGTGTACTCGACTTCTTGCGCGTGTCCAGCGTCAGTTCTCGGACACCGTGCCCGAATCGCTGCCCAAATTGCGTGATGGACGAAATGTTGAGTTCGCTGAGAATGAGGCTGAATTTGGCAAGGAAGGAGGGCTGGAGCGCAGTGGCCTGGAGAGTCAACAAACGCTGAATCAGCGCATAGTTGCTAATTTGCACAGTCTGCAACTGGGGGTCCTTTCGAATGAGTCGACATGCAGCGTCGTTCCAGGATCGCTTGACACAGCGGAGCTTCAACAGGTCCTCGAAGTCAAGGTGCTGGAGCACTTGGTACACCATCTAATTAAGTTAATTGCAATTAGTTGATTGTGATTAACATTAACATAATTTAGGATAATTAGGTCAATCGCTGTTATCTTTACCTCTGTGGGCAAGTTGACCTCTGTCTGCCCCTTCTCCTTTGTCATTGACCTAGTACGAGGCATAGTGGGATAAAGGTCAAAGGTCACAACTTAATCGTAGTAAATTAACTAATAATTAAAGTTAATCGTGATTAACATATTTCCGTTTTGAAGGTTACTTTCTTTAGTTAAAAAGAGATAACAAACCGATTTCAAAATAACTTTCCAAATTTGAAATTCGCGGGGTTTCCTCCGGTGATGTTCCCAGGCGTCTCAATATATTTACGACCACTTGATTTTTGTTTCATTTGTATTATAGCCTTTATTGATTTCGAAATAGGAGATATATTTAAATATTTGAATATTTGCTTGGAAAATGGAATGTAATTTAAATGACTTTCAATTATATTTAATTAAAACAGTGCATTATTAGAGGGCTTGATTTATTTTCATATACTTGACTCAATTAATAAAAGTAAATAGCTAAACAATTTTTTTTAATGAATAATATATTTATTGAATAAAGCTCCAATTTGATTAGTAGTTAACATTAATTAATGTTAATGTTAAAATAATGTTTAAATTAACATTATATTCTAATTAGCTAAGCATTAAGTTACACTAAACAGTAAGTAAAACAATGTTCTAGCTTGAGCTATACAAATGAGAAACAATCAAACAAATGACAAACAATTAAACAAATGAGAAGCTGTGAAACAACTGCTTTTTCCTCCTCCAAAAAATAACCTTTACGATTGTTTAACTATGTAGTGAAAAGCGTTTAATAAAGTCTCAACAACCAAAAAGCCTAAGTCTTTAATTGAAAGATATTTAGTTGCCATGGCAGTTAATTAGTCCATTTCACAGTTCAGTCGTTAATTCAATTAATTAGTTGTTAACTTAATCAGCATCAAGTTTTTAAGCATATGTAGCTTAAACTTTGGCTTAATATTTGGTTTATAATTCGGTAACAGGTTGAGTCCTTGCGTTCCACTGGAGTAGCAATTAACATTGTTTATGTTTACATTGTTTAACGCTGTTTACATAGTTTGTTTACAACGCGACAAGTAGTACTGCTTCCGTGGCCCCAAGTGGAAAGTTCCAGGCGTGACATTCAGCTCTTGGCAAGCATCAGTACTGCTGAATGTCATGCGCACTCCGTTCGGTCCGTTTTTCCTCAAACAGTCTTCTTTGGCCTAGAACAAAAGTTATTTAAAAAAAGATTTTTGTTTTAAAATTTAGAACAAAGGGAAAATACCACGTTTTAAAATTTCAAGCTCTAAACTCAGTGTTTATGTAATGTACTTTTTAGAGCGGATAGTATTATGATAATGTATAAAATTGTAATATTAGATAAGCGCCACGGGTGCAATAGTTGTATGAGTGCCTGAGACGCATTAGTCCTATAAACGCGAGAGGCTCATCTGATGCACCTAATATGAATGAATCGTATTATTTGGATAATCAAATGAGACGCATTCATTGCCTAAATGCGCAATCGTTTAGAAGTGTATGAGGCGCATTTGTTGCAAAATGCCAGAAGCACATTAATTGCATTAGTGCCTGAGGCGCATTCGTTGCATTAGTGCCTGAGATGCATTAGTTGCATAATTGAATGAGGCGAACTGGTTGTATCAAGGCGTGAGGCTCATTCGTGGTATAAATGCCAGAGGCGCATTCGTTGCATAAGTTGCTGAGGCGCATTGCTTGAATCAGAGCCTGAGGTGCATTCGTTGCATATGTTCCAGAGGCGCATTCGTTGCACAAGTGCCTGAGGCGCATTCGTTGCATATGTACTTGAGGCGCATTCGTTGCATTAGTGCCTGAGGCGCATTCGTCGCATAAGTGTATGAGGCGCATTCGTTACTTTGTTACATATGTTCCTGAGGCGTATTTGTTGCATCTATAAGGTGCATTCGTTGCATAAGTTCTTTAGGCGCATTGGTTGAAGCGCATACATCAAGTAAGAGATTCAGGCGCGAACAAAGTGCAAGTAATCATAGTATAAAGCGAGAGGAGTTAGTAACAAAAAATGTTACATGGGGCCTTATGGAAGGTTCAAAGTCCAACTTTTGAAGGAAGAGGGAAAGAGAGAGGAAATGCATGGGTAAGGAACGCAACCCAAACTCTCCCCTCTCGCACTGCTCTGCATTGAAAAGGGGTCTCACACAAGGGAAGAGGAGCGTGGGAAAAAATTCACATTCCATCTCTGACTCACTCTCCTCCTGACCGTCAAACAGTCAACATCTCTCTCTTCCTCCACATCCAACCTTTGAAACAAAATCTCTTCATAATAGAGAGCATATGTAATACCACTCCCAAACCCACGTTTTAAAACAAAAGTTAATTAACTTTCTTAACTTTTAAAAATTTCTACAAAACGTCGGTAATGGTTCTAACTTTTAATATTGTTTTTAAAAATAGATTTCGCTAACTTTCTTAACATTTAAGAATTGTTTTAAAACAAAATTTTGTTAACTTCCTTAACATTTAAGAATTGTTTAAAAAATTGTTTTAAAACAAAATTTCGTTAATTTTCATAACATTTAAGAATTGTTTAAAAAATTGTTTTTAAAACAAAATTTTGTTAACTTTCTTACCATTTAAGAATTGTTTAAAAAATATAGCGTTTGGATGCATCATGTGAATTTGCTTGGTTTATATAGTTTATCTGTCTTGGAATCTGAATACGACTAGCCGCACAATGTTGCCGCAAAGCGGCAACTGCGGCTAGTCTAAGCTAAATTTCATAGTAAAAAGAGTGCGAAACTTGAAAATTTCCAAACTAATACCTTATTCGGCATTTCCGGCGCTTTGAGATCGCTGAATGAATAATCGCTTCCACCTTGTGCTGGAGAAATCGTTAAACAAGATTTATCGGATAAATGTTCCATATAGTTTTCAGTCAATGCGGCAGTGTTACACACTGATGCGCAGGGTGCATTGTGTGAAATCTGCTGATAGTGACATTGTTCAAATTCACTCAAATAGTCTCCTTTGAAATATGGTATATTTTGGAAGGAATGTGCCGTCGGCGCAGCATTGCTAATATTGGGCGGTTGAGTGGCGGCGCAATATATTTTTGGCGGTTGATTGCTCCTCGAGTGATTGGAGAGTAAAGGCGCTTCTGCGCATATGTTATTCTTAGAAAAGCAGTATTTTTCTGGAGTACATATGTCTTCTCTCGTGCTAACTTTAGTGTAATTTTTGTCCAAATTTTGATCAATATTCGTGCTTAGGACAACAGATAGGCTCGGCCAAACCTTTTCAATTCGAAGTTCACTCATAGTGTCATTTGAAACATTGTTGCATTTTGTAACGTGTGTTTTTTCACTGATGTTCGAAGTAGTTAAAGTAGAAAATAGTCTGTTTTCTAGATGCACTTGGTTCTGAAGCGTAGATTTGGCTCTGGAGCTGAAAATTGAAAAATTTAGAGCTTGCAACCCTACTATTTTTTTTCTCTAGTTTCGAAAAAAGTTACTTTTCAAAAAATTTCCAACTTTATTATTTATTTTTTTTTTACGAATTTTGTTATTTGAAAGTGTTGACAATGGAAGGGCATTTACAAGATATGTCAAAAGTTCTTTCAAAGCGTACACATTGAATCATTCATATTATCGTGATTTCCTATTACTTGTATTAAAAGCGGAAGACATTTGTCGTGAGTGCGTGACATCGGATCAGGGTAGCTAGCTGGGAATGGTCACACAAAAGGTCACTTTTACTTCATACCTTGAACAACACACATGGACATTTTTCTTTCATGAAAAAATTTAATTTTTGACAAACATGTAACCAGCCTAATATGCCAGTCCAACGACATGAAACACTTTGTGGCCTACAATTTGAAAGCCTATTTTTTTTGTTGAACATTTTTCCCTTAGATTAAATTTTAGGGAGTAAAGGCCAGGCATTTAAAGGCCTGTTAGGCTTTTCCAATCGATTTAGCTTTGGCTTTACAAATTGGACAAAAAAATGAACAACGCATTTATCATATTTTTGCGGTGCACAATTTTTCTTAGAAAAATGACAAATCGATTTCAATTTTGTATTCTACGATTTTTTTTATTTTTGAAATACAAGAGATATGAAGAGAAAGCATTGAAATCTTTAAAACATCAAATTTTTCCCAACATTCAGTTTAAGTTATAAAAAAAAACAAGTATTCAAATTCAAGCAACTCACATAGAACTGGAGCCAATTAAGGAAAAAGGGAGAGGAGTACAAAAAATTTCAATTAAAATCAATCAAATCAATAAAAAAAAAGTTAGAAAAAGTTCAAAAATAGAATTCCAAAAGCAACTCAAATCATTTTGAACAATATTTGTTAGATGCTGATCTGTTCAAAATTGTTTGAAAATTGGGCGGGTTGCAAGCTCTGGAATACTTGCCCTTCAAATCCACAGAAATCAGCATTTGGCATTTCAGCGCTAGGCGCTTCCACCTCTTCTTCAAAATCCAGCTTCATCTCTCTATCCCACTCTTTCAGTATCATGTCCCCTTCTAATATCCTTGCTTCCCTTGTCATTTCGGCATCTGGTTCAATTTTCGGCACTTCGAAAAAGTCCAGCGCTGCTTCAGCGCTGGTTTCCGGATTTTCGGCAAAGAATTCACTTTCTTCTAGTTTCACACAGGTCTCCGTACTTGGCCCTGCTTCAGATGCGTCTTTCGGCGCAAAAAGAACGAACTTCTGGGGCGAAAATGGGTCTTCTTTTATGTCTGCTACTGTCGTAGTTGCCGCTGGCAGCGCTGTGTGGCGCATGCGCAGCGTCATTGACGTCTTTTGTTTTCGCAGGTTTTTCAATCCCCGCTTGATGATGTTTCTTGCTGTTTTCAGCGTGTTAGAAGCCTGTTTCGGAACAGGTCTATTTTCAACTGTTTGCGTTCTTTCACTCGCGTTTGTTTCGATTGTTTTGGAGCTCTCTGTACAATTTGAAGCTGGAGCCGGTTCTGCACTCTTATTGGCTGCCGCTTCAAGCACGGCATGCGTGTTTCTCTTGTGACGGTCCAGATTGTCTTTTCGGCGAAATGCTGTGGGGCAGTAGCTACATTTAAACGGCCGTTCACCTACAAGTTTAAGCATTTATGGTTATGGCTTGTTGAATAACTAATAGATGATTGATTGTATTATTTTAAGTTTTGCGTTTTTAATTACTTATTTTAATTCTATTGTATTACTTATCCAAGGAATTTAGCTTTTTTGTTAAAGAAAATTTAATCAAAGCCAAACACGCCAGATCTAGCACACGGATTTTATAATTTTTCTGGTGTCTTTTATACTGAGACGGGTTGGTTTGGCTGACCGTTGTGTATATTATTTCCATCATTTTATCCTTTTTCATTTAGAAAATAAACCTATTTTTTATTCTAAATGCCCATCTATTGTATCTGTAGTAGAAGTAAAGGTAAAATACGAATTATTTGCAATTTTTAAGTACACACGTCCAAATATGACTATAATTATTATGTCATATTATGTTATGACATAATATGTTATACATTATAATCTTATTAATTTGTTTAAAGTTTATCAGTATTTGGTAAACATGGTTCAGAGCATACTTTAAAATTAGTATACTTGGCGTGGTAATTTATGCTTTGAGGTAGTTCGGTGTTGGAAATTACTTAATTGAGATTACATTTTTGAGATTTCAAAAATCTTAGTTAGAATTTTAAGTAAAAAAACAGAGGCAATTTGTACATTGCACCAAACTACCCTCTAGCACTCTACTGCGTGTCGGCTACGCGTCCTAGAAGTAGTATGTAGGAGCCCACTTTGTGGGCAATGTCAACCCAGACAATGCTAATTAAAATTAATTTTTTTATGATAATTAGCATAACTAAATTACCGGAATGGATGACCATGTGACGGCGCAAGTCCTTGCTGTTGGAGAAGGCGCGCGGACACAGGCGACACGCATGTGGGCGCTCGCTGGAATGAGTGCGCAAATGCAGGTCCAGTGTCCATTTCAAGCCGAAGGACTTCTGACAATGGTTGCAAGTGTATGGGCGCTCGCCTGAAACAATAAGTTTAACTTAATACACCACAGTATATATAAACAAGAATGTTTATAACATATGTTTACTATTATGTGCACTTATTATTATTTCAAATTTTATAAAGTTTTGTAACCTGAAAGCACCCTTGTAACTATAAGTCAGTAATACTAATTGCAATATATAACTGGTTATTTCAGTGGATCATGTATGCTCCCTAAAGTCTTCCTATTAAAATCCGTGTTTTCGTAAACCCTCCTATCACGGCTAGTTTCGGCATTTTTTGTGAAACACACGTCATATGCCTAATTAGCTGCAGAATGGATGTATGAAGTTTTCTGTCTGTGTGTATGCTATAGTGGGCTTGGCTACGTTACTAGCTTTGCTTTTATATATGCAACCCTTGAGAAATGCATATTTGCATAATACATATGATAGAAACCATATTTCTAACAAAGTCTACATCATATATTAACCAAAAACAACACACACACAAAATTGTAGCTGAGATCGTCATATAGAGATTGGTGTCTCTTGAGAAACGATTTCAAAAAAATTTTGAATGAGCAAAATGACAGCTGACTAAAATACACTTCGAGGAGATGTCGGTCAAATTTCAAGTATCTTGGAACGGGCTAGTCATGCTAAGAACTCAAAATTTCAAGTATTTTACCAGTGTGAGTAATAATATGCTTCTTCAGATTCGTGGCGCCTGTAAATTTCTTGTCGCAGTGTTCACAGGCGTACGGGCGGTCGCCAGTGTGGATGAGCATATGCGCCCGGAGCGCCTGTGTGTTGGCGAAACCCCGCGAACAAACCGTGCATATGAACGGTTTCTCTCCAGTGTGAGAGCGCATGTGGCGCGTAACCTTTCCACGCTGGTTGAACCCTTTGCCACATTTTTCGCATTTGTAAGGACGTTCGCCTGAATACACATTAACAAAACATTAATATTAAACATATACAATCTGGCTTAATACTTTTAATAGTCCTTTGGCAAGGAGACATTAACGTGTTTAGAAATATGCAGTTATTTAGAATAATTACACTAATGACGTTATAGAAACAAAAGTATGCGATTTTGATCCGTTTGGAAGCATTTGCGTGCACAAGCGAAATTGTTAAACAAACGATAATGCTAAAAATTATAAGAATAAGCTTAGTTGAACTGAATAAAATAGTATTTCTCTTAGGTATCCTAAACCTAACCAAAACGTCAAAATGGGCAAACTGTCGGACTACATTGGACAGTGACATTAACGTTATTAACGTATAACAGAGCAATTATTTTTAACGTTATCATGAAACAGCGATGTTATCTTTAAAATTTAACGCCGAGAAACTAATGTTAACGTATTACACAGCGATGGTAATGTTGACATGTAACGCAGCGATGTTAGCATTAACGTATAACACAGTGATGTGAAGGTAATGTATGACACATAGATGTTAACGTTAACGTATAGCCCAGCTATGCTAACGTTCATGTAAAAGATCTTAACGTATAGCCCAGCGATGCTAACGTTCATGTATAACACATTGATGCTAACGTTCATGTATAGCCCAGCGATGCTAACGTTCATGTATAACACATAGATGTTAACGTTAACGTATAGCCCAGCGATGCTAACGTTTATGTATAACACATCGATGCTAACTTTCATGTATAATACATCGATGCTAACGTTCATGTATAACACATCGATGCTAACGTTCATGTATAACACATCGATGTTAACGTATAAATATACGATAGTGATACAACTGCATAACTTTGTTAATGTCAACGCATAAAACTTAATGAGGTATTTTCGTTAACCTGTATGAGTTCTGGTATGATATTCGAAGTGTGATTTTGCGATGAATCCCTGGTCGCAAATCGGGCATCGAAACGGTTTTTCACCGTTTTCGCAAAACTCGTGGTATTTAATATGGGCCTTGGTCTTGAATTTTTTCTTGCATATCTCACACCTGTAGAGAGGTGGTTCACCTAAGAAATTCAAAAAATTGATGGTTAAACATAAAATTTTGAATAATATTAATTCAAATTGCTTTGATTTACAACACAAAACACACTTTGAAACACAAAATGGGAAACATATCCAAAATCTTCAACACGTCGATTACGTTTCATAATTTGAAGAATTGTAAATTCCCACTTTGACTAGTTTGAAAAATTTCAAACTTTATTTTTTTTTTAAATAGGAGTCAAAGTTTTAGAAAGGTTTTTGAATAATAAAATTATCAGGTATAATTCTTTTGTACCAGCAAGTGTGGTAATATGTTTGAATATTGGGACAGGACTACGCTTCTTTTTTAATTTGTCTGCTGCTGTACTGTTGTCGTTTTCGACTTCAAGTGAGCCAGTAGATTCTGCGTTTGACGGTGGCGCTCCGAGAGCTGCGCTCGGAGGAGTCCTGCGCACGTGAATTTCTGCTGCTGGAAAGGATGTCGCAGCAAATGACACCTTCGGTGGCGAGTGTCGCTTTTTCAGCGGAACGTCCGAATTTGGTACGCGTGTAAATTCCGTCGGCGTAATTGTAACTCCGTATTCAGCGACTTGTCGCGAATCGCTGAATTTTTGAATAAGCAAACTGCTTAATTTTGGTTTTTGGCCTTGAGCCTCATTCTGAATCTCTGTTTGCGCTGGCAGCGATTTTCTGGCAAGGTTCTCGAGTAGTGGTCGCAACACTGGCAATGGCTGGGACAGTTCTGCGAGTGAAATCTTCGTTAGCTGGGCTTGCTCATTTAAGGCCCCACCCATCGGTGCTGGTGGCCCTGCAAAGGCCCCACCTATCGATATAGGAGGCCCTGCAAAGGGCCCACTTGGGCCCTGCTTCCCTTTGAATTCTCTCTTTTGCATGATCGTTAAGGGCCCCTCCGCCTGAAATCCATTTATGAGTGACACGCCGAGTCCGAGTTTTGCCGCAGCCGACCTGGAGATAGTAGACGGGAATGTGGGCGGAGTTAGCGATGGGCATGGGGTGGGGCCATAGGCTGTAGTGCTCAGGCTCTGTCTCCCATTGGCTGAGGGGGAGTTGGGGGAGGAGCCATTTGGAGGCTGGTTGCAGGCTCCGCCCCTCTTCTGACATTGGACACACACAAGCCTTGCTATTAGACAATGTCTACATTTAACATGATTGCAACATCTATCCTGAACTGGTCTTCGACCTCCATCGCCGTCCATGCTAAATTGTCTGGAACACTCTGGGCAGTCTGTGAAACCTGAAAGTATAAAATTTTAAACATTTAGAACATGCGAAACAACCCATCATTTTAAAAATATAGGGTTTTCAAACATTTTCGAAAAGTGGTTTTTGGAAATAAAAGACTATTATAGTCTAGAAAGCAAATGGCTGTAAATATTTTAGAATTGCAGAGGCAGACAGCCTAATTTTAAGCAACTAATTTAAAGCGTTTTTAAATCAAGAAAACAGCAAATTCTAGAAAATGTTGTAATTTGATGATATTTTAACGTTATTCGTACGTTATTCTAGTGACAGTAAATAAGTTACCGAAAAGTTCATTGAAGTGGGCGGCCTCTTGAGCCTGTGCCGCGGCGACTTTTTCGAGATTTTCGGCTAATGTCGCCTGCATCTGTACAAGTTGGGTTTCCGTTGTCGCTTGCGCAGCGACAACGTTTTCTTCTATTGCGGCCTGCATCTGTGACAGTTGGACGTGTTTCGTCTTGCGTGGCGTCGTTACGCACTGTCATATTATGATTAAAAAGTATTTTTATTAGAACTCATTCTAGAACAAATTTTGAGAACAAAGTAGTCACAAATTTCGAACGTAAAGTTTGCTAGAACAAATTTCTAAGCAAAATACCTACAATTTTTTCTTTGAAAATGGTTGCTTAAATTAATCAAACATTAGAAGTATCATTCAAAATTCAGTTGCTTGAAGATTTTCCCAAAATTTTACACAATTTACAAATATCTTGTAAAAAATTTCAAAAATTTTTTGTTTTGAAATTCTTGAACAGTAAAATCTACCTGCCTGCAATCTTCCAAAAATGCAGAAGGTTTAATTTTGTTTGAAAGAAGTCAATGAATAGCTTCGTCTACAGGTTAGATACAGCAGTGGAATTAGATTTTTTTTTGCAAATCTCGTTCTAAAAAGGTCAGATGGCATTTTTGAAAAAGCAATCTGACTTGAAATTGCAAGTGAGAGAAATTTAGTTTTACAATTCCAGCACGTCGCCACTTCGGCTGGCGACGGATGGCTGAAGAGAATGGTCGTCTCTGATTACAGAGTCAAAAGCAATCATGACACCAAATTCAAAACATGACTTTTCCACTTCAATTTAATTAGTTTTGCTGCAAAATCCCGCTAGTTAACTCCCAGAGCAACTTCCTTTTGAATTTCGCTCTGCAAACAATGTTTCAGGCGAAAAATAGGCGAAATACATGTTCAAGTAAGCGAAATGTTGAAGAAGACGAAATGCATGTTTAATGACACGGAAGTACAACATGCGGCGCACATGTCTTCGTAAGCAAACATGCCTTACACATGATTACCTATTCCATCCATGCACTACAGCAAGTACTTGCTACAAGGAAAATGTCACTGAATCTCACAGAATTACAATACAGAAGAATAATAAACCATTGAAAACGGACATAGCAAAGTAGCGCAATGCGCACCATGGATTAATTATTTTGCGATAATTGGGGGGTCAGGGGTGTCACGTGGGTCTGCAAGACGACCATAACCTAAACCTAAAACCAACTAACCTAAACCTAAATCTAACCTATTTTGTTTCATACCAACGTAACCAGTAGACAAATTTTGGGGGTTTGGGGGGCCATGTGAGTAAGGTTTAGGAGAGGACTTGAGTAGGTCAAAGATGATTCATTTTCAAGTTGACATTTACAAAGTACAAATTACAAATTTGGAGAATATTCACCATGCTAAGAGCTAGCAAGAAAAAACTAACGGACAGACAGACAGTGAGTTTTCACGTAGTAGCTAAAATGCCACTTAAATAATAACTTAGCAAATTCCAGTTTTCATTGTTTTGATTCTAGGATTTCCCTGCGTAAATAGCACAATATTATTGTTGTGTGGGTTTTAATTAGGTTCAGGTATGGAAAGTGGGTGCTTGTACCACGTGCCAAAGTGCATTGTTTTTGCTAATTTCTGCAAGTGAAGGCTAAACAACAGAAGTCCAAGGATGCAAGATGCATAAAGCCATTCTCAAGGCTCAAATCAGCCTTGGAAATAAGGTCGTTTAATTCTAGTTAGCTCCAAAACGTATTAATAAGCTTAATTATTGCACTTACATAATAAATAATATATATAACAATTGTATTTATATAACAAACAAAAATAACTTATTTGTTTTGTTTTATTAAACTTTTGTATTTTCAGGAATGTTTCACGCTATGCTGTGAAGTTGCCGTTGAGAGCAACATGTGCAAAGCTTATGGTGCAAAGGAAGTAGATCCTTATGTTTTGCAGCCTTGAGCTACTCTCTTCTTCCATTTAGGTGCATTTCAAAGGGAACCCTGCACAGGGAACTCACCGGGGAATATTGGGTACCCTATAGGATGTTTAGGGTACTTTGTAGTATCCTACAAGATACTTAGGGTACAGTACCAATATCGACCGAGTTTCATAATTTAAAAAAAAATTCTTAGTTTTAAATACTTACACATGTGCACGTAGTGCACATAGTGCATAGTCATAATCATGTACACATAGTGCATGACACTTGTGGAATCTGTACAGACGCCTATTGCTATATTTTGATAATTCAATGATAGATCATTGGAATATATTGATGATATTTATTATCTAAATATCTCATATATTCTACTTCAATTTAGTTTTTAGTTTGTCATTGGTTTATGTTTATGTAATATGTATGTTCTACTATTATTGTGTTTATAACACAATATTGTGTTTATGTATAACATACTATTAAGTATGTTTATGTTTAATTTATGTTTATAATCAACCCCACTGCAGAAGAATAGGTTGAGCATTGGCGAACCCTGCCTCTCTTCTTCCTGTTGAACTCCACTTTCTCCGCTGCATTTGTGCAGGCCCTGCCTCACTACATTTTCTACTTTCTCCAACTGACCCCATTCGGAAAGTGAGGAACTTAATTAATTCAACAACTTTCTCCACCCTTTTCTCTTCAACATAAAACCAAAGGGCTCAATTATTTAAGTCCCAATTAAGTCCTCGTCCCTTTTGTTGGCAGGTGCCTTAATTCAACACATCACCTGAACCCCCTCCCCACCCTCCCATGTGCTACTTATATGCATTCCACCGCCCCCACGCCCCTTGTGCCTCAATTTTCAAAAGTTTTAGGGCCTCTCTCCAGAGAAGACAAAGTGAAACATGATTTCAAAATCTACTTAGCAGATAACCTCCACCTCATTAAAATTTCAACACAGCAATCTCCTAGTGTCCCACACACTTAACAAGCATTTTTAAGTGTCCTATACACTTAAATACTCCTTAACATAACTGATCCCTGGACAAAAAAAAATGTCGAAATATTGTTTGATAAATGGTTTCTCCGCACTAAAAACTAATTGTAAACTATTGAGTTTAAAAATTTCTTTGTCAGCAAATTTGAACCTAAACTTAAATTTAATGGCCTAACGTGACTAAAAACCGCTCTAGAAAATTTTATGTATAAACAAACTATAAGCAGGAACATGCTTTCTAATGACCCTGAGTCATAAAATATCACGAACACAATTGTGTACAATACAAAATGGACATCAACTAAAAAAATGCTGAATATGTGGCTTCTTAAAAAACAATTACAAATTTGTGATACTAAACAAGTTGGAAATTTGTTTGAGTGGAGAAGAATATTTCGGTAATTCAAAGTATGACTTAACGTATTTAAAATAAAGTTTAAGGTATGACGTAAAGTATATAAAGTATGGTTTAAAGTATTTGCATTATGGTTTCAAGTATGACTTTAAAGTATGGTTAGAATTATGTCTTAAATATTTGGAGTATGGTTTAAAGCATGACTTAAAGCATTTAAAGTATAGGTCTAAGTTAATGTACTTAAAGTAAGTAATGCGGAAGCTAGAAGATGTGCGCCGTTTGGTCTTAATTAATGCTGAATGCAGTTTGAAATTTGCATGGTGTTGCGCAGCGAGGTTCATTTCCTGGTCCAAGGTCCATCGCATTATTCATTTGCGGTGTGGGAAAGGTGGAAAAACTATGGAAACCTCGACCTTGACCTTGACTCAAAAGCACATGGAACATGCTGCAGTTGTGCGAACACTTTGCAACATTTTTCAACATTAATTTTATTCTGGAAACATGTTTTAGGCAGCATAGCTCAGCTGGGTGGGAAATGTGGACGTGCATAATCTTTGCAGTAATTAACAAAACGATGTATTTTTAAATCATCTTTTTAGAATACGTAGCTTTGCTTGTTAAAACAAATTTTATTTGAAAATAGGAGTTCACTGATATTAAGTAGTTTGTGAAATTTAATATTCTGCAACATTTTTTTTTCAATTCTATACATTGAAATATTGAGTGTAAAAACTTGATTAACGTTTTTGAACTGAAATATTATGTAATGAGAAAATCAAGTTTGACGAAAATAGGTGAGCAACTAGTAATGACGCGCAATGCAACTTTGTTGCACAAGCAGTTTCACATCAAAGATGGCCGATGGCTTGAGGTTGATGCCAGGATGTAAAAAGGAGATCACGTGGTCTCACAGTTCACATCTCGTTTTCCTCAAATTTTCTACATCGCCAATCTCAAGGCCATGGCTACCTCAACCCTGAAAAAAGTGCAGAGCCTCCTCTGCATCATTTTCAGGTTTTAACATCGTGTATTTCTCCCATGCAACATAATTCAGCATAATTACCTCCTCCAATAAATCTGCCTTTAAATCATCCCTACAGGTCGGTGCATATCTACATGTTACACCTCGTCATATTTCATCTGAAGGGCGAAAACCGTTTCTCACGTGGTTTTTCTCACGTTACCCCTTTTTTAAATATTGTATTTCTAAGCCTTTACGATTTCTCAAAGCACCCCAATGCTTAAAATATTATTTTCCCCAAATCACATCATTTTTATACATCACCCCTTTCCCCAAAATGCCTAATTTTCTCATAATGCTCACTTTTCTCAATATGCCAGTTTCTCAAACTCCCCTTCAATTTTAAGGCAACTAAATGCAACCAATTTTTATCCTGATATCAAGGGCGGATGTATTGATTATCAAAATATTGACTTACCCCATATTTCTTTAAGTTTGGGTTTTCTTATAATGCAAATTTCCAGTCAATAGGAACTTAAATACTTAATTTCCATGTGCAAGAATGCAAATTTCGAAAATTCGAAAATACCAAAAATCGTTACAGGGTTTATGTAGGCAACAACTTATATAACCTAAAACTAATTACATGTTACTGCGAGGCACTAAATTTGAACATTTCGAAAATTAATATTAAGGCTTAGCGAAAAGGACTAATTAGCTGTAGCTCAATATGAACTATTTTTTTCATTAGAGAGAAAAAAGAAGTATACTGCACCTCATTTCGTATTCCATTCATCTTGAGGGACTCCTTTGCGTGGTAGTAGAGGTAATAAGCGTTCTTTGTGGCGGCCAAAGTGCTCCACAACTGGTAGTTCCAGAGGGAGTCCCAACTTGCCCCATTGTTTGAATTCATTTTGAGGGTAAATTTTGAAGGTCAAGGGTCAAAGTAAGGGGTCACTTTTTTGGAGTTTGGGGTTCAATTACTAGGCCTAAATTTTGTTTATATAGGTTTTTGCTTTAAAAGTTTTTCAAGTGACTAGACTTCCTTCTCGGAGCAAAAAGCACTGTTCTAACTTTGAAGGTGGCCTCTGCCTAAATCGCTGCAAAAGGGTTTTGAGCACCATAATTCGGAATGCATGTGAATTGGGCAGTGAGCCAAGGTAGAATAAAAATTTGGAGCCTAGAAAACTAGGTTGCAAAAATTTGCAAGAGTCAATTTTCGCGAAAAAAAAGTTGCAGAATTATATTTTTTTGCAAAATCGGGTCGTAGGTTTTCTTAGGAGCAATAACAATAATTCAGGCGGCCTCAGGGCCACGATCCGTCTAATTGGAATCGCTGACTAAAAATCCTTGGTGAGAGAAGCGGCCTTTAAAAGGCTTGATTGAAGTTCCTTGCGCTCTGGACCATATCGCTGCACTTCTCCCTCCCTCCAGCACATCTCCTATTGACCGACTTGCAAAATATGAGGAACTGCCTCCAGAGGAACCCTGGAACGTTCCGGGGCACCCTCCCAACCCCCTCAACATGCATGCTCAATACATGCATGCTCTCAACATGCATGCTCCCAACATTTCTCTGCACTTCTGCATCGGTGCAAAACGGCCTTCTCTCCAACGTTTCTCATTTCTCATTTCGCAAACCTCAATGCAACTTGCACTTTTCTCCTCCAATCTCAACCAAGAATAATAGATACGCCCACAGTCCAGCAAAGGCTCAAAGAGACCCCTATTTTTCAGGGTACCACCAACCTAAGTACCCCCTAATTACAAAAGGTCATGTGAAGTTGTAAATTTAAGTTTTACCTATTTCTAGCGTTTAAAATTCAATAGTATTTTTTTAGAATAGAAAAACGTAATACAGCGAAAAGAAATTTCAATCAAGCAATTCAAACTTTAGTTACTAAAATATCACTTTGGTTTAAAAAAAAATTACTTATGTATATTGAAATATATATTGCGCGGTCGATTGGGAAATTTAAAGTACTAGATCTAGTGTTGGAGGAGGCAAATTTTCAAATTCAAAATTATATAAATTGACGTTGAATACATCATACTATTTTAGGCTCGTTATTTGACCATACGCTTTTATACTGTTTTTATAAATAGAAATTTATAAATAGATATATACTGTAAATTACAGATTTGAAATTTTTACAAAAAATAATTTAGTTTGTTTTACGACTTTGTTGTGGCGAGATATTTTTACCTCATAAAATATGGAATGTGATACATTCATAGCAAATTCTCAAAAAATCCAACCTACAAAAAGCAAATAAATTTGGCCTTACATTCCTTTTTTTTGCGGTTGATTTGAATAAAATTTGAATTGTTTGAATAGAAATGTTAAATTAGCGTTGTTAGTACAAGAGAAAGTCACTAAGATAACGCTTTTTTTTAATGTTGGCTTGGCCATGCTAATTTTCAGACATAAAAAAAATGGCGAACGATTTTGAAAATGCCCTTAAGGGTACCTATGGCCAGACAGCATTCTGACATCCGATCTGCTGCGGCCAACAACCTGTTTCCCCCGCAACAAAGAAAATTCTGCACTTTCACTCATTTTCACTTTCACTCGCTTTCACTTCACTTTCACTTTGAAACGGAAATGAGTGACCGGAGAAGCCTTAGACAAAGGGCCCTTGATCCAAAAGTTTAGTGAAAGTAGGAAATTAATAGCCTTTCACCCGATCAAGTTTCTCAGGCTTTACAGCCTCAAGGGACGCAACGCCAATCAGTCACAAACACTTTCATCTCTCCAATCTAATTACTTAGCAGGACATTCATCCTCATCATCAAATCAACGCTAAACCTCCCTTTAGTTCACTTTTAATTACCTAAACCTAACCTAACCTAAAACCTAACCTAAAACCTATTCCGGCACTCTGCCAGAAGTTGGCCCTAGGCTTACTTCACAAAAGCAGTTGATGGGTTACGGGCTAATAATGGGTTACAGGTAGGGGTAATTAGTTGGAAAACTAGGTAAAATATTCAGGTGAGCTGCTCTCTGTTCTAGTTATCAACTATACCTTTTATACAACCTTTAATTTTACTTGTATTGGTGGAAACAAAACCACAAAAAGGGCCTTTTCATCAATTTGCAGTCTCAAGTAATCCCTATCATCAAAAGCAAAAGGCATCAAAGGTAAGCGTCAAATTAAGCATAAGCGGCAAAGCACTTGAAGGGAAACAATTGAGCAAATCAGCAAAGGAAACGCGTGAGAGGGGCAAAAATAATTCTGAAAATTTGCGATATTATAATAACGAAGAAAATCGACGGAAATGAAGCGCAAATAGTTCTATTTTACCTCAAAGAAATCGTTACAATAAATTGTTGACGAGTCTTTTGAGAGGCGAATAAAGGTAGATTTTCACTCATTTCCTTTGTGTAACTGTAGAGAGAATTTTCAAGGAAAATTTGGATTATTTTTCTTGCAAATTCTCAAAGGACGTTGAACCCTGATTTAGGCAAAATTCCTCTTTTTTGATAAACTCAAGGTGAAATACAAGGTGTACTTAACATACAATGCCTTGCTACATAACATATGATTCTACATATGTTATGCAGTTAAGCACAGCGCAAAATTTCTACTTGGCAAAATTTGCGGTGAATCCAAAGTCCCTAAATAATTGGGAAACCGCACGCAGATTGCACCCGAAATTCATTTCTGGTTTCTCGCTACTGTAATATCAAAAAAGAAGTTTCATCTTCAGGTTTTAATAACCTAATGTCATAAAATTGCATGTTCAAGTGCACCGATCTGATATTTGAAATTTTGAGAAGAGAAAGTAACCGCATTAATTTAGAACAACCGTCCTTCAACCTCAGTCAAAATCAAATCTAAAGGAAACTGAACAATGCGCTGCACAACTTTTCATGCTAAAGCAAAATTCCTAAAACCCAAAATTAACTTTTGCTTCTTGGAACATGGTGCAACAAAAGTGCAGTTTCCCGACGCTTATTCAAATGTACGAAGAAAAGATCATTAGCTGTAATTGAGTAATATTACCTCCTGCCTAATATTGCTTTCTAAGAAATTTTTGAAACGAAATACTTTTTGAAGATTTGTAAGATTTCGAAGAAATACGGGTTTCATGCATAATCACGATCACAATTGAAAACAAGTTCTAAGAGTTTTAGGTTTATATAAAATTCTTATCGTAGATATATAAAATCTTCAAAGGAAATTTTAAAAATAGATTTTTGATATTGTCGCAAAAAATATCGAAGAAGTTTATGCTTACAATCATGGTTTTACTATAAAAATTTATTGAATCAGTAAATCATCTTGTGTAAAATAAAAAAAAATTCTACTTTAAAAGAAAAGTTTGGAACTGCTGCACTTGACCATCAAATTTTTAAAAAATTGGAT
Source organism: Bilobella braunerae (assembly GCA_034694865.1). Lineage (NCBI taxonomy): Eukaryota > Metazoa > Arthropoda > Collembola > Poduromorpha > Neanuridae > Bilobella > Bilobella braunerae. The sequence continues at coordinate 22,641 of JAQFYP010000095.1, forward strand.
ACTTGAAAAATAATCCGCAACCACACGCCAAGGCAAGCGTATCAGTAATTCAAAGAAAAACTGCATGTTGCAATTCTTGATTTGCAATTGCAATTCTAGCAGTTTTCCTTTAGCCTCATCGACAATTCACACTTATCAAAACCCCACTTTAAAATTTATTCAAACCTTCAAATGCAGTCATTCATTTTTGCAAAGTGGAATGCAGTGTTCAAGCGAAAAAGGCCTGATTTTTTTTTTTTTTGAGTTATTTTTCAATTTACAAACCAAATTTCACTTCACAAGAAGTGACAGAAACATCTTTCGCTGTCTACAAAAAACCAATGCTTCCAATTTCCATCAAAGTGGTCTGTTGTCATGGTAACCAATCTTCCACACGCGTCTAAAAATGAATTTGCCAAGCAACCAAGCAACGAAACTTATTCGCCTTTGCAGACTCGTTTTCGCTACTAGCGGGACAATTCTTGGAAATAAAAAAATTACTTGCCGTACATTTTTTGAAAAAAAAAAGTACAATATGATAACTGAAACTTGGAAAGTAAAATACGAAATTTGTTTCAAAATTTCTTTTAAAGTTTCACTTTGTGACAATAGCAGAAGTTCTCATTTATAGTGCCTCAAATACTACCCTTTGAACTTTGAACTCTGCCTCAAAATGAAGTTTTGCGAGAGTCTGGAAACTTTTGATTCTAAAATGTTGCAAAATTATTGAAAAAGGAACAAAGTTTGCGTAAAGTTAAAAAATTTCCACTTTACCAGCTCCAAGTAAATTTACCTGGTCTCACGGCTAGAAAGGCAACTTTTCTCTATTTATCTCAATAAGAGAGACGATAACGAGGAGAGGAAAGTTCTCATTTTAATTTTAGCATACCCTTCAAGTCACGTCACAATTGAAAAAAGCAAAGTACAAAGGGCCCTCAAGGGGCGGGTGTCTGGGATTCTTGCAAAATAAAGTTAAGAGGAGAAAGTTTGTCAAAACAAATTTGATCGCTCTTCGCCAAAAATCATGTTGAAAATTTTAAAATACGGTAACTTTATATTCAAATAGCCAATCCCTCTCTAACTGAACATTTTTGATTCTTCACTAATGTTGACTCAATTCAATAAATAATGGTAGTAATAATTATAGTTGTTACTTAATCAAAATATATAAGTACTAATATACTAATATAATATATATATACAACTAAATATTTATTAAGGATAAGATACAATAATGTATTTATAAAACATACATTATATAATAAAAAATAATTTGACTCTCTTAATTTTTTGCGACGATTCTATAGTATATATTTTTCAGTGACAGGTTTTCCGGTATAAAATACCATAATATGAAGCAAAACATGTAATATTATATACTTAATTAATATTTAAGTCATTTCAATTTATATGAGACTTTTTGTTTTGCATTTTTTTTAGGTTCTACTTTGATTTTCAAAAAAAATTGATTGATTTATAGGCAATTCTCGACAAGAGAAAAAGCGCAAGGCCTCGATGATTGAGCGATTAAGCTCAAAATGCCTTTATAAATTGAACGTCACTCGGCCTGTGTTGCATTAGTAATTGGCCTGAGCCTCACTCAGCAAAAATAGCTTTCTGCAAGGCCCTTCTGCCTCAATTCCCCTTTTCTTCCTACTCCTCAAAATGTGCAAAAAGCCTGAATCGATATAATGCACGAGAGGCATGAGTGCAGCGAGTGGAGCACTCGCCTTGCCTGCAAAGCGCAATTGGCTATTCATCCCCTTAGAAACCAAGTTCCCTCATCACTACGCCTCCTCATACTACACAAGACTACACAAGCCTCATGAGGCTGTTATAGCTCCTTGCACTCTGCCCTGCAGAGGTCAAAGGGTCAATTACTCCTGGGAGAAAAGTCAGTACAAATAAGGCTTAAACGGAGGGCTCAAGGGTCCTTACACAAATTCTTCAAAGGGTCTTTACGTCTGCTTATTTGAAGAGATGAAATTTTTTCATGAAGTATTTTTGCAGTCAAGATGCAGGCGGAGATGAAAGAGAATTTAAAATAAGAGCCTAATATTTCGTGAGATATTAAATTTGTGAAAGTAGTAAAGAGGGCATTTGGGACAGTATTATTTACTTTAAAAATGCAATTTCATCCATGCATTATATTTCTCGTTGTATAATATACATTTCAAATCTCAAATTTTTTAGAAATTAGAATTCTTGTTTCAAAATTTTAAACCTTCTTTATTTAATAGAGCACATGGCACATTTCTTATTGTCATTATTGTCTTGTTTTCCTATGTCATATCATATTTAGCCAGAAGCATGCTCTGGCCTCATGCAAATTCCTGGCAATTCCCAGCCACAATGGCTTAAATATAATGTGGCAGATTAGTAATTAACGCTAATTGAGAACAAAGTACAATCGCTTTGGGGCAAGGAACCTTTCCCCGTATTTTGAGAAGTGTCAAATTGCATGCGATTTGCATGCGGTGAGTTTGGCAAGTTCATATTCAGAAACCACAAAATGCACGGGCGCGTGACGAGAGTGAACGGGCAATGATTTTTGGGCTTGGATGGCAAAAACCTTGCAAAACAAAAGGAGACATGCAAATGGCAAAGACTGCACTCAGCTATGATAACAATTTCCAGACAACATTTTTTTCTGGCATTTGCTCTGGCATCAAAAAATAGAAGCCTTCACTAACATGCAACATGAACATATGTTTGGTTCTGCGGAATATGATTCTCTACTTTTAATTCCTACTCTAGTTCTTCAAAATCAAGTCCGGTTTTTGACATATAAAAGAAATTTTGAGCAAGAGTAAGTACCCCCTGAAGTACCCAAAATTGAATTGTAAAAAAGTTTTCGCATGCAAATTCTGGAAAACACTTGCTTGGCAAAGCTGTAACAATTCTAAGGACCAAGAGTTACGAGACTAAAGCAATTCCCATAAAATACACTTTTTACAACTTTTCTTCATAAAAAGTGTCCCTTAACAAGGGGCCTTGAGCAGAAATCCAGCACAAATAGAGCACTAAATGAAGGCTATAAAGGAGGACTTTAATGTCTCAGAACGTTTTGTTTCATAAGGGCTCTCTGCTCTACTAGTTAGTAATTCAAATGTATTAGTGGATCAAAGTGGATTCAGGTAATATTTTGAGAGAGTCAAAGAGATGCCCAACTCAGATTTATGGGAGAATTTTTTTAATGCTCAAGGGTTCCATGGACCCTTAACGACTCGAATCAAGGAAATCTTGCCTTGGAATTCTGAATTCTGGGTAAAAAAAATTACGCTTTCCCTTTCATTAGGACTTGATTAGGAGGACGAAACTCCGAGTGGCGTGTAATTCGGCGATAAGAATTCTAAGAAGATATCAGGATATTATCCTGGAGTATTAATAGATAGAATAAAAGAGACCCTTATGCAGTGCACCGAAGCGGAGGAGACTTATTTGGACAATTGATCAAGATGGCCGCCAAGACGAAGTGTCTCAAGAAGAGAAAGCAAAGGGCCCTTTCCTTATAAAGGGCCCTTTCAATATGAGCCCAAAACGAGTCTCCTCGACACTTCCTTGATTTTCTAACTTATTATTCTTCTTCTAATAAAATGACAGAAGACGTCAGAAGACTAAGTTTCAGCATAATATTATAACCACTCTTTACCGAGTCCATGCCATTATGTAGACAAAATAATGTCGACATTCGACAGAAAAATGTAGACACCGTAATAATGTCGACATTAATAATGTCGACACTAATAATGTCGACAAAGTAAAATTGTAGACATTGTAATAATGTCGACATTAACAATGTAGATACATAAAATGTAGGCAGTTTTAATTTCAACACTTAAAAAGTATCGACCTTAGAAATAAAATTTATCCTGTTTCTTGTATTTTATTTGTACGATCTTTCAAAAATTGCTCAAAATGTAAGTGTTTTATAACTGCATAGTGAAACACATTTAGAAAACCTCAGCATAAAAACCTAACCCGAAAACTCTAAACCTAATAATAAAACTTGTAAACCAAAACCTAAAACCTAAATCTAAAAATCTGCACTTGAAAACCTAAAAACCTAAACCTAAAAACTGAAAACCCAACAACTAAAACCTAAAAACGAGACCAATAACCAAAACCTCAAGACCAAAACCTAAAAACCTAAAGCTAAAAAACTAAACCAAAAAACTTTAACCTGAAAAACGAAATCTAATTCCTAGAAACTGAAAAGTAACCCATCTACAAACGTAAAATATTTTTTATTGCCGCCAAAGGAAAAAATTATCATAAACTTTAACTAAAGCAAATTAAAATATAATCACCATTAACAGAGACCTTAAATTACCTAAAGTTTGCTTTGAGATTTACTTGAAAAACCAGTATTAAACCCAAGTTTTAAAACCTACAAACCTAACCTACAACCTAATTGAAAATTAATGAAATTCGACTTCATGTAATTTTTGATACAAATTTTATAAGCAAATTTTATTTTTAGTTTTTAGTGATACCCTTACTTTTGTCTACGTTTTCGTGTGTCTGCATTATTAATATTGACATTATTACATTTTTACGATGTCGACATTATTAATGTCGACATTATTACGATGTCTACATTTTTACTGTCGACATTGTTAATGTCGACATTGTGTTGTCTACATTATTACCCGATCCCATTATTACCTATTTGTTACAAATTTCCAGAATTGAAAGACATTTCTAGACGTTTTCTAGTTGAAATCTAGGTGAGGTTGGAATTTCGTGGGAAACTTGTTCAGTTATTCAAAGTTTCCAGACTAATTAGCAGACTAGTTTTGTACCTCAAACTATGCTATACCATTCACCTTTAGTCAAGAAGTCTACCAATTTTCATAATGCGGCAAGACATCCTTGTTTGGCAAAAACTTAAATAAATTTCTACAAATCTTGAACTAAGTTTTCAAAATATTTGGCCTAACATTGTTTGCCTACTCATAATCAGTGGCGTTAATAGCGATGGCCTTAACTTTGACTAAGAATAATTATTGTCTTTTATAATTCTGCTTATCAAAATGAATTAAATATAAAATAAAATAAATCGTGTAAAAAGTTAACCAAGTTACCGGTTTACTACTAAATTTCACGTGCTAGTTTTAAATAGACAGTTATTAATAATTAGTTCTAAACTTAAGATCAATTATAATAATAACTATTAGTAATCACTTACCAATTAATAGTAAGTAGAAGTGACTTGGTTACTCTAAAGCTATCACACAGCGAAGGGAATCTGTTCCTCCAAATGACATTGCCATTAATTCCAAGAGAGCAGTTGAATCGCTGATTTAGAAAAATGGAAAATTGAGTCCTGATTTAATTGAAACTCACTAATCCGTAAGTGGGGCGATTAAGTGCCTATGCTTCAAGGGCCCTTGGTCCTCAACATAAATGCCACATATTTCCACCTAACGCCACTAACTATGATCGACAAATCAATTACACAAGTTTCTTCCCGTGACAGTGAGATACCAAGAAGAATTGAAGGAGTTTAGGTCCGAAAATTTCCGACGATCCTCGACCTGCACATCTAGTCAGTATCATAAAATTAATACCTATTCCAAGTAGAACGAATTATACACAAATAGCGGAACAGATTTGGAACGTTTTGGATCTAGGTTTATGTAGTAGAACTTATTAGTTATGATTAATACCCAGAACATACTATTATTCTAGGATCCTCAGCACTAAACACCATTCAGTGCTTAGGAACAGGGTTTAGTTTCAAAATTAAAACGCTGCTGCAACTGCAGAACAAAAGGATTCTATTCAAATCTAGTTTTAAACTAATTGATTTCTATTAACCTAACTAGCCGTAAATAATGAATTCAGTTAGGCGGAGAAGATACGAAGTATCGACAATATTTAGAGCGATTTCCCAACCGTTAAAATAGAGAGAATTTACAACAAGTGTATATACCAAAAATACTACATTAAATTTATCAAATTTAAATTCAGATTTAACTGTAGAAACTTACCTTGGATCGGCTAGGTCATTTCAAAATGATTTGCATTCACATCTCATCCTAATTTGAGTATTTGAAATCTTGACCCTAAAAATCCAATGAAAATTACTACAAAACTAAATCTCCTTATCAATTGTGAAATGTGTTAAACTTTGTTATGTTTCTTACTTTTTTTTTTATTTAAATTGCAGCGTGATGAAGTTCTTGAATTGCAACTCCAGCGAATCGTGGATATGTACAGTAGAACTTGAATGTCTTGTGCTTATTTGCCCTTTGCCCGAGTTTGCTTCCAGGGAAGGACTCGGGCCCTTGAAGGCTCTTTGGAAATGTGTGTTTTGCAATGGCCTCTCAAAGGACTCCAAAGGTTTATTTCCCCTTCTTTGTTATTTTTTGATTCTGAAATTTGGATAGTGGAGAAACCGCTATACGAGACCTCTAGTGCATAGTGCATCGATATACACAGCCAAAGTGCATTTCGATATATCCTTTTATCCTATGCTTCTCTTCTCCCTTCTTTTACTCGGTAGGATATCGGCACTTTCTCCAAAGCTCCGCATTCTCAATTTTAGTCAATACAAGAGCAAAATAGCTTTCTGCTGCTTATTTTGTTTAATTTACGGCAGTATCTCACTACATCTGGTTGTTTATTAACAAAATTTTACAACATAAATAAATCCTAAAACTCACAATTTCAGAGTTACAAACTCAGATGAATTACAAGAGTTTAATGACCATTTATTCACTTATCGCTACTCCACGGTAATTTGCTAACAGTAAGATTGGAGGGTTCGTCCCATTAGTAACTTTCATTAGTAATATTAATAATTAGTAAAAGTTGTAGTTTTAATATGATAAAAATATGTCCATTGGGAAGTGTGCTTTTGAGATGAACTCTAAAATTTTACTGTTATCAAATGACCATAGAGTACTAGTTTAAAGTAGCATAACTTTACGTGATAAAGACGGGGTTCAATTATCAGTAAATGGAATCAGGATCGGGTAATGCCGATATTTGCAGCAGAGTTGAAGAAGTCGAAGAAGTTCACTGCAATAAAAGTGCTTCGGAGTTTTTTTTTGTTTCTACTTTGGCTTGGAACGAGTTTTGTAACTTTGTTTCCAAGAATATTGTACTTAAATATGCAAAGCTTTTCTAGCCTTTAATTTACAACGCTTCGCAAATGGACAGTCAAAGCTCTTCCATAGAAAAAAAATGTAATGGAATTTCAAATAAGTAAATTGCAATAGAATTGAAATTAAAATCAATTGAAAACACTAAATTCAAATTTCACAATATTTCGTTTCTTCTCTGAATTCCTCTGTTAATGAAAGTTTTGATTTACACTTTTAAATCACACATTTCCATCTTTCGTTTACGCGTAATTTGTCAATATTTCAACACTAAAGTTAGTCTACTAATATAAAAAAAACTTTTGTTTGCGATTGGTGCTTTCATATTTTAACTTGAGACCCTGGAGCACATGGTTTAGAATCGTTAGCGTTCTACCGATGTTATAAAGTTCATGAAAACAGGCATCCAAAATTTGCATCACTGTTTTTCCACGTTTTACCAGACATTTTTTGTCTGGACTTTCAAAGGAAATAAAAATTTTAAGCTAGTTAATCTAAACTTTGTGAGCAACACTCTCATTGATTTTTTGAGACCAGTACCAGAATTTTAGGTCAAGAACAGATATTTCCGAATATTTCTGAAAAAAAGTTAAGAAATTTTAAAAACAGGTAGTCAGGGCCGGTTCACAAATTGGTGTACGTTAGGCCACTACTCAATTCTCATTTAGCTTCTGAAAGAATTTATTTAATTATTCCTGATCTCTTCCCAACTAACCAACTTACACCTAACGCCAATTTGACATATCCCACGAAAATGTGAAAATCAAATTCTGCGTCAAGTGCTTATAAATTGTAGCCTTCTACGAACATTTGCTTGGGGTCAAGCAAAAGGGTTTTTCTTTTTAGTGAATTTAATTAAATTTTTAGCTAATTTTAACTTATAACTCACATTAAACAAAAACACTTCAAATTATTACTAAAACATTGTCCACTTAATACTTGTGATTTTCTAATATAAATTTCAAAAGAGAATACGTTTTGAGCCAAACAAGCCCTTGCTATGGCAGTTTAAGGTTTTTCAGTTTTTTTTATTTCCGGATCCTTCTGTCCCAATACATGACAGTTTGGCTAGTCCTAAACAACAGAAAATTCAAGTAATTATTAATGCCCTTCTGTTGGATCTGCTGAGTTTAGGTTCGGCCGAAAGCGTGCAGCGCAGTTGATTTTTTAAGTGAAATTTTTTTGAAGTAAATTGTGGTTGTGTACAATTTGTTGTTCTGAGGTGCAATTGGAACCAACCGACGTATAGAGCTCCCACTTACTAATGTAACTTAAATTAGATTAGGGTTAGGTTACATAAACCTAAATCTAAACCTAACATAAACCTAAACCTAACCTCACATCTACCGAAAGGTGTAAAACAAGGTGAGAAAAGTAGAGTCAATCGATAGCAGATCTTTGGCTATTCGATGTTAACAGTTATTTTATAAAAAAAAAAGTATAAAATACATAAATACATAAATGATAATTAGCACACCATTAAAAAAAACTATTCCACATTAGCAATTAGAGAAATTATCTTCAAACCAGGCGGTTACACAACGAGATTTTGTTGAGGATGATTAAAATATGCAAATATACGGTCGCAATTGCACGGATTCACCGGTGAGCAGGTCCTCCGATTGCAGCATTCTTGGCACTCTGAAAAGTTTTACAAATTTCAAAATTTAAAATACAAATTTAGTATTATGTGGTGAACAAACATGACATCTATCTCCAATATTTAGCCATAAGCAATAGAACATTTTGAAATTTCCAACTCCTATGCTATTACCGGCTTGGTTGGCCTTGCATGAAATTGTTGTTTTGTTTATTTGAAAATAAAACTTACCATCTTCGCAATTTTCTCCGCCCCAAATGGTCCGGTAGCACATCTGGTCTCCGTTTTCGGAACACCAGTAAACATGGGCACCAGGAGATGGATCCCCGAGGGTTGCTTTGCAGTACTTGTCGCATTTATCTCCGTAGAAATGCCTCTTGCACTTCATTGCGTAAAAGAAATAAAATTTTTGATTCAAAGCGTTTTTTGAAAACCACGCGCTTCCGCTGTTGGGACTTTTGGAATTTCTGTTGCAGGACACCTCGAGCAATCACTTCTAAATAGGTTTAAATAGCTTAGGTTAGGCTATGCTTGCAATAGTTTTAAACAATTACATTTGAGGAACACTTGATTGTTTTTTTTTGGTACAATAAACACAGAGTGCAAAAGGTTATGTTTTAGGTTATGGTTTCAACGCTAAAAAACCAATTTTGCACCGCTCAAGAGCCATTTGCCGTGGGACGGGCTATTTATGTTTTATGACTTACTTCCTCCCAACGTCAAATTCTTGCCAACAACCGATGATGCCTCTATGATAACCACCAAATTTTCCTGTACATATTTAAAAAGAAATATATGAACTTCTAGTTCAAAAACTACCTAACACTCAAATTTCAAATTTCCTACTTAAAATTTTTAGAATTGCATATTGTTCCACTTGCTACCGATATTTTACGTTTAGCCTATATGTTCATGTATAATGTAATAATGTTTGAAAATTCCAGATTGACTAAATATTGTGGGCATGCGTGCCAGATTGAAAACGTTGTGTAATTAGAATCAAGAAAAGCTTTCTAGAAGTTATCATAGAATATATTCAAAAATTAAATTTGCGCGTTTGGTTAGTTCTTTTTAAATGTTTTACCGGCATCTCTTTCAACTCGAAGACTGATTGGAGAGGTTTGAGCGAAGGTGAGTGAAACACCGCTTGCAATTGGTTGTCGGGGTCACAAGACTCCTCCTCTAAATTATTTTTTGTTTGATTGTATTTTACACATAGGCGAATTTTGAGTGGCGGTAGGAGCTTGCATTCTTCAGCGGAGCAGCTGTTCGTGTAGAACATTTCTTCTGTATTATAATCATAAATTTGCTTGATTTTGTATAGCCGGATTTGAATAAGTCCTTTGCCGTCACTTTGTACAACATTTGCAAAAATGCAAAGCAAAACGTTAATATAGTTATAAAAACTACGTGATGTATGATATTCCATTCTGGAAATTGGCGCACTGTAAAATGTAGGTACAAGTTTTGAAAGTACTGTTACCGGGCAAAGTTTTTAAGTTGTTACTCTAGGTGGCAAAGTTTAGCAAACGTTCATAATTGAATGCTCAACCTTTCATATTTAACACTTTTTAAACGAAAGCGGCAGCCTAAAAACATGTATAAGAGCAACCCTTCTAGAATTGGAAATTCCGAGTAACAATAACAATAGGTTTCAACAGAAGCATTTTGTTCAAAATATCATTCTAATCCTCAAATTCTGTATAAAAGGATGCTAGAACAATTGAATGCACAGGATGCCGTATTAGGAATTAAATAAAAAAATTGAGTTATATTAAACTTTTGTAAACAAGCAATTCATGGTACAATGAAACAATGGAAAATAAAAATGCTTGGAGTATAAGCCAAACAGTGTTAAATAAGTAAAATTTTGTTTAAAAAATACAGCATCAAAAATGTAACTGTGTTTGGTTTACATCTCATTTAGGAGTGTGCATGAACAAGTTACAAAATTGTCATTGAATTGAAATTGAAATCTCTACATTTGAGTCATACTGCATTTTATTCCTTCTCCTAATTTTTGTTTGATTCCATGGTTTTTAGTTACTTTTAAAACAAACTTGTGTAATTTTATTTTAAATTTTCCGAGGTCTATATTTTCTCGGCAAAAGTGAATCCAAAAATATAAACATTTTGTTTAGGATGGGTGCTTCATTTATTTATTAATTCAATAAGATGGAATTCCGTATTATGCAACTCTCCTATTTGATATATTTTGTATTTGTCTATTATCTAACTTTTGAGTCGATTTTGAGCAAAATAATTGAGCAAAAGTTAATAAATAACACTATAGATCAGTTAAGTAAACATAATAGATTAACTAGTAAGCTTAGTAAGCTTAACTAGTGAAAATATAAATTATAGAAGTGTAAAGGAAGTTAGGTGTGAAATTGGAAATTGTTGGGAACTTCGTCATTTGATTAGAATTAGTGTTCTGCTAAGAAGTCCGAAGTTGTTTCGGGCGGAAACATGCCTCCTGTAGAAAAATATTTAGGATTGTGACCCTTGAACTTTGACCCTTGTGAGCATCCTACTTTGGCTGACATGAAACCTGTGAGGTCAAAGTCAAGGTCCCTGAAGTGCCACACCCAGCAGACGGCGGTCCGGCAAAAGATATTTCTCTTGTCAAGACAGTGAGAAGGGCCCTTGTAGTTGATGTCACGAAAGAATTCGATGTCAGTGTTGATGGTCACGACTGACTTGGGCGCAGTGTCCTGAAAGTCAGGGATCCCTTCCGAAGTCTCCTTCAAAAGAACCCCGCCCAAATTGATGTCAGCAAAAAATGCAGCCGCTGGAATTGTCATGTCATCAGAGGAGCCGACTGAACGCAGCGATTTGTAGTAGTCGAAGTGCGGCTGCTCGCAGCGATCGACGTAGGGGAAAATTTCAGCTTGCCCTAGGAAATTTTCATGTGTATAAAGCACCCAACTGCAAAAACCAAATAGTAACAAATATACCAAAATTCATCATATAAACGTAACGCAGATATAAGCCAGAATTGATATGTAAACAAATTAACACTAAAAATTGTCTGTAGAAGTTACATAATAAAAAATTTTCTGATTTGTAAAATTTTTCAAATTAAAAAGTCACTGTTTGGCAGAGTTGTGTATGTTGCACACAACGCCAGCTGCATGATGACTGTCCAATAAACTATTTTTTTGAAAATTTAGAAGTAAAGCATAAATTTTTAAATTTACAATTTGAAAAGAAAGTTTCGTACGATGCACTTTTGTATTAATTTCAAAGTTTAAGGAAAAAGTTTAGCGGTACAAAACAAATTTCAGAATAAATTTTAGGAAATACAATACAGTGTCTTACACTCCTGTGTTGCAAACTTCTTTGATTTTCCCAAGTCCTGTTGCATTTTCAAAGTTTGCCAAATCACTCTTTGTTTCAAGAGCAATGGTAAATGAGTTCCCGATTCCGTTTGAAATGCGAACTTTTGGGGCCGCTTCATCAGAAAAGCGAACAAATAGAACTATAAGTAGAATTATGATTCTTGATTCCATTGTTTTGAAATAATTTGATCTGAGCGTTTTTGAAAGTTGTTTGTGAAAAATGTATTTCGTGTATGCTTTTCAGGTCTGTTGCATGTAGTATTTATACAACATTTATAGTTGCTTAGTCGCACTGTTATGATTTCTGACTTTATCTGTCATCTGTGAGATAGTGAACCTAATAAAACTGAAAAGAATTACGTAGCTTCTGTGTCACTAATGTAAATTGCGATGTGGAAACTTCCTCTACGCTTTAGGAAAATATGTGCGAATAAATTTCAGTGAAAAAATTTCCAAGTGACAATGACACTGAAATTTGTAAACACTGATACTGCTTCCTGTTTGGAAAAGGTCATAAACCGGTGTTAATACTCTTTCATTAAACATAAAATGTAAATATAAAATAGCCACGGAGAATTGATTATTTCAATTGGTAATTATTTAATTACTTACGTTATTTCAACACAAAATTGATTTAATTAAGTTCAGTGGCACCAAAACTAAACTTACAGGATTGAACTGATGACTACATTGCATGTGTCTACATTATTAATGTCGATATTATTACAATGTCAACATCTTTACAATGTCGACATAATTACCTTATCTACATTTTTACTGTCTACATTATTCTGTCGACATTTTTTATACCGATATTATGTTGTCTACATTGTGACCCGATCCCCTAATGACTATGTTTCATGCTAAACTTCTGCATTCTGATGTTTATTTGAAACAAATGAAGGTATGATATATTCAGAATCTTGAAATACCTAAGGTTACTGTGTACAGTAATCTCTTTTCAATAAGTTGTTTAGCTAAGAAATTTGTGATTTTGTCATATTCAATGCATTTGAATCTTGATTCAGCTAATTATGGGGAATGACTTGGCATAAAATTTGTTAGTCAATCAATCAATCACTTCAATCAGAAATTGAATCAAATATGTTGCAATATGCTAATGCTAAAAGTTGATCCAGCAACAGAAAACTGTTTCTGGAAACTAGTAAATTTCAGTAGTAGTTGCAGATGTGCATGTTTATGACAGGGAGCTACCTATTAATTAGGATAGTTAGGTTTAGGAGACTCACGCCGAGCATGCGCTAGAACGGCATATTTCGGTCGTTCCTAAAAAAAAACAGTGGTTGCAGATAAAATAGACCTGAAAAATTCCGAATATACAATATAACTATTGTTGATTACAAAATACCAGCAAATTAAACAAAAGTTTTGGTTAAATTGTGTTGTTTACTTTGTGTTATACAAATGTTCAGAAATAGTGAACACATCTAATTGTTTTCAAAAAATTAGTTTTGAATAATTGAGCCAAAAAAGGATATAAACATAAACGAGCATAAATTTTTGCCTGCTGCAAATTATTACAAACTTTTGGGGATGCGACACGCGATTGCCAAAGTTGCATCTAAGAAGCTAATTGGTATAATAGTTGAGGACAGTCGCCACAACAGCTCTGAAAGCTACACAAAATTTGAGCTATCAAACAATACACCGTTAACAACATGGCTAAACTGCATGTAACATTGAGTGTATTTTGTGCTTTGTTATGCTTGGCATATTGTTCTGTAGAAATATTTTCCACTAGCTTAGTTGTTTCTTTTAGCGATTGCCAAATATTCTTGATTTATCGCGGCCGCTCGCCAACGATCAATTTTCGCTTAACATCGCTCGTACCATTAATTCTACTCAAATCTGATGAACTGAAAAGTTTCAATAGCGCGTTAAAATTATTAAATTTTCGACGTTTGTCGTCTCGCCTTCTTTGTCACATTATTCTCATTCAATTTTATCTAGAACCAGCAGATGTGAAGACAATACATAAACGAATTCACTGGCTCTTCGACTGCAAGCAAACGGAAGTCAAGGGTGAAATTCCTTACTGTCGTGGATCTGCGTCGCACGTTTTCTGGGTACACAACAAGAATTTACTACAAAAGTGGATTGACCCGAGATCACACACTTTTCTTACCAACTACCAAATGCAGGTCTTGAGTTCAGGAACCGTTCGAATTTTTCACACCATCCATCGACCATGTGACACAGTGTTACTCGTCGAAGCAAATCTAATATCTTTGCTAAAGCATAACTTTCGCGAATTCTTGAAGCAACTTCGCCGTATAACGCACTATTCTCAATGTTATAGAGTTTTCCAGATAAATTTTGCATTGTACAGAAGGTATGAAGATTCTAAAAGTTTTGAAATTGCCAAGAGGGATATTTTCATAGTGAACCATATTTTCAAAGAAAGCAACGATTCGTTCCCGAAAACTTACGACCTGCTGCCAAATCATTCTGATCTTTTACCTAAACTTTCAAAACTTTCTACAAATCGTTCAGAATTTTACCTTAATATCACACGAGTACATGTTACTGCCGAATTGGAAATTAGGACGGTATTTATAAAAGCAGAATATATCCTTACATACTCCGAAGAATTGGTGTGGGATAGCATGGAATTCCACAACGGTCGCAACTACTATTACGTAACGAGGGAAATTAACTTCAATTTTTTGTCATGTGATGGTACTAGCTCATATATTTCCTTTAAATTGTTTGTCTTGCCCTTCAGAAAAGAAGTCTGGATTGTTTCTGTTGTTTCCTTCTACATAATATTTGTTCTTGTGGGATTGTTGTACAAATATGAGCGAGCCAAGGACTGTGCTTGGTTATTCTTGCCTACTATACTTTTTGAGCAAGAACTCAAAATACCAAAATCATTGATAAAAAGCCGGATTTTTTGATACTTCTCTTTTAGCTTAGTTTTCGGCACCTATCAGTTGACTAACGACTATCGAAGCATGGTCACTACCGACCTGACGGCGCCGCTACCGGCTCGAACCATTGAAACGGTCGACGAAGCACTGGAGTTTGGTTTCAGAATTTTGGTCGACGTAGAAAGTACTATGTTGAAGAAGCTGCAAAACACGACCAGACTGGCAATACTGTCGTGGCGATTGTCGCCAATACGAAGGCGGAAAAACAACGAAGCCTATTGGTTGAAACTGAGCATTGCTAACCTCAATGCAAACGAATTTATAGCCCCGCTTGTAAACCTGTTTACGTTGGATACCAAAATGAAGAAGACAAAAAGGAAGTATGAATCATGGTTTAATAACATTAGCGTGAGCTTATATCAAAAAGACCACCGTGCGTTCACCATAAGTTCGTTTGTAAAGTGTAAGAAACGAATTCTTGTTGGTGAGGTGGGTGAGTTGAAAGAATTTTATTTGAGAGCGCATCGAGCGAAACCGACCGTAAGCATTTATTACGGTAAAGAAACTTCGTTGCTCAAGAACACTCTGTTCTGGACAATTGAAGCAATGGATGAAGACAAGGATGGAAGAATTAATACGCGTTTTCAGTCCCTTTTGCATTCTGGTATTCTACAAAAACGGTATTACGGAGATCGGTCTAAAATGGTTTTGGAAAATAGAATGCAGAGCAGTTTTAAGTATTCTCCGCTCGGCATTGAAAGCAGCATAAGCTCAATTTTCATTGTGTATGTTGGATGCATCGTTATGGCAACGGTTGTATTTCCGATTACGGGATAAATATTATTTTTATTTTCCGTTTTCTTAATGGAATTTAGAGGTTACTTTTTTATTTTATGCTTTATTCGAATAATAAGGGTACAAATAGAAATTTCAAATATTGCATACTGTTTAACTCTAACCATTTAAAATGTTTTCATTGAACTATTCTTCTCTACGTTGTTCTATTGTAATGCGCAGGGGTGCCTAATAGGTATGATGCTGTATAAACACTAACATGGGAAGTATTTCAACTGTAGCACGAGTTGGGATATGTCACCCCAACACATGAAAAGGTTACGACCCAAA
>JAQFYP010000096.1:0-38527 GCA_034694865.1 Bilobella braunerae
CAATCGAAATTGGCTTAACTTTAGCTTAGCTTGCGATTAGAGATGAGCGGTATTTAATCCGAAAGCAAGAATGCCGGGACAGATGATTTTAAGAGAAAAGATTTGTGTTGCAACAGAAAATAATATCGAAGCATGGTAAAGAATCTTAATAACAACCATTGTTTTCTGCACTCTGAATTCCGTACTTATTTCATGCTTGTGTTATACTAATAGCTAAAAGAATTGTTGTCTATAGTGTATAAAGTTAAAATGATTCAATTTATACAAAAAGTATTGATTTTTTTTAAGTGTTTTATTGGTGTTCGCTTTCGATAACTTTTTTTTATAATAAATTCCGGGGTATTTAATAACTTCTTAAAGAAATCTTCAACTAATCAAATCTAAATATAAATGTCTAATATAATTTTGTAAACTATTTCTTACGTAATGTGAAAGGTATCCGTCATAGCTTTGACAACCTTAGTGTAGCTTCTTCAAGCGCTAACATGAATTCTATTTAATAGAAATTAGGTGTGGACAAATAAGTGCACCGTCATACAACAAGTTTTTATTTAAAAAAAATGCAAGGATAATATCACTAAAACCTTTAATTAAGAATATCTTTAAATAACCAAATTGAATTAGCACTTAACGAACACTTCGAATTGTTAAACCACATTTTTCAAACCCCTCATTTCGCAATCAATGAATTGCAAAATTTTTGACAAAAAAAATTAACAGTTTACATGCTTTTTATTCTTCACACCTAATTTTTTTAAATGTCCATCGCTTCAGCGTTGAACTTGTCAGAGAGGAATAACCAGAAAAAATCAAAAATGATATCGGCTTTAATAAGATATCGAAATTTCATTGAGTAATATGCATATTGCACATCGTGGTTTAAACATAAAAAGAGTAGGAAACAATTCAAGGCCAAAAGAGTGAAGGCTCTTAAAATCCCCAAAAATGCCGAAACAAACTTCATTACATTTATATGTAGAACGTTAGCTGAGGCTTATTGTATAATTGAGATTCATTTTTGGAATTTCTCGTACTATTATTAAGTAGCGTCCAGCTGCTTTATGGTAATGTTCTGTCCGTCCGTGTGTCCGTCCGTCCGTCCGTCCGTGTGTCCGTCTGTCCGTCCGTCCGTCCGTCTGTCCGTCTGGTTGCTCGATAACTCTCGAACGGGTTAACTTTTTTCAAATCTGTTTTCAGCTATAAGTTGAAGGGCTCAAGGGTGAGGGCAAGTTTGAAGATGGGCCACAAGGGCCATACCCTTCACCCTCATTTTGACAACCCGCCAAATGATCCCCAAATCCGAAAATACAAATTTATCGGATTTTTATCAGTTTTGCATGAAAAGAAAAGTTATGATTATTTCGAGGACCCAAGTGACCCCAGACCCTTCATCTTTATATCAATGACCCCCTAAATGACCCGCAAATCCGAAAAATCGGATTTTTCGAATTTTTCCTAGTTAAGCACGGTACAGAAAGTTTTATGATGCTTTCAAGGCCCAAAAAGACTTCAGACCCTTTCCCCATCATCTCTATGACCCCCTAAATACCCTCATTTCTTCTTGAGTACAAGACGCTACTGGTTACGTGCGTTTGCAACGGTTTATTTTTGGTAACATTTTCCATCATATCAGCCGCACGATCCTGAGATTTGGGAGCTTGAATGCGCTATATACCAAAATGCTATTCATTTTTGTAAAAAAAATTCGGCGTTATTTTCCTTTTCTTTGAAAATCTAAACTATACGCAATGACCCTTCAGTAGCAATTATTGTCCAGTGCCTTCAAGCGGAAGGCTATAAATAAATTTTGTTGTTTTTTAATATTCAAAATTTTGCGCTTGAAATTTTTCACATTTCTTCTTTTTGTCTATATGCGAAATACTTTTCTAAATGGGTGTACATTACAGCAATTAAAATTTTGAAACCTTTTTTATGATGTGGAATTTGAAGGAATTGATACGGCCAGGTACAATTAAAGTTCAAGTATTTTCTTGCAAACCAAGCTTTAAGTGATTCGAATTGTTCAGGATGATTGATGTTCCCATTAAATTTTTTGAAAAGGCCAAAGGCCACCTTTACCTCTTCTCATAATTCTCATTTGAATTATTATTCGTGATGCTCGACTATTAGAAAGAACATAACATGAAAGTGATTTATGACACGAGTTTGTGCAAGACTAGAAACTAATTTTTATCCCAATTAAATTGGTCCTTTAACAAGTAGCCAATTTTAAATATTATTGTAGCTATAAGCAAGGGATCTGGTCTCATGTCAGTATTTATAATTTTTCTTAAATCTTTTCAGTAAAATTGTTGTCAAATCGGGCACAGCAGATTTTTGAAACATAATAGAATTTTGCCTTTGCGAAATCGGGATTTTTTTTTAAAGATTTACTAAATCAAGTTCTGAACATAAAGTCAAATTGCATCGGAGAAAAGGGCCAAATAGGAGTGTCGACAGATCTTTAAAAATGGGCCACCCACTGCCACGCCCAAGGGGATTAAATAATTGAATAATCCTAGTCCCTTGCTAATTCCAGTTTTGGTGCATTAGGTGTAAATGCTTCCTGAATTGGCCAAAGCTGCCTGAAGCCCTTGCGACTGATGCGAATTTGGCAAAGGATGAATCCTGTCTTGGGAATTATGCAAATTTTGCCAGGCGTGAAGACTGAAGGTCTCTCAACCACTCGCACGCACGCAATTGTACAATCAAAATAAATTAGACCTTCCTTACTTCATGGGAAATGAGAGATGTAACCAAAAGTCAAGTTTAAAGATCCTGCTCTGGTTTTGAAAAAAAAAAAACAAGGCCATTTTAATCAGAATTATTGTACTTCAATTCACTCGATGGATAAACTCCCATAATAGTATAAGCCTCTTGATTTTTTCAAGATTAACCTACAGCTTTTCTTAAACATTAATTGATGATAAAAATAATAAGCTTTGTATGTGTGTGTCGGAATGAACAATTAATGTAAGAGTTAAATTATGCGCTAATTATAATTACTAAATCAAAATTCCTTTTTTTGTTCAAATTTTGTCTAAATTTTGCCGTAATTTTTTTTATCTCTATGAAGTACAACTAAATAAAATTTTGTTATATTTAAAACTAGGAAATAACTTTGTGTTTCTCAAAACGATTCAAGATATTATTCACGAAAGTTAATATTCTCGGAACGTTAATATTTTTTGTTTCAATTTTTGCTTTTCAATTTTTGAAAGTAAAAAGCACGCTCGACCTAGATGAAGCCCCTGGTATTTTTACATATTCCAATTCACAATTTAACCTCAATGAGAGACAGCTCACCGAATTCAACTTTCCTAAATTTGACTTGCTTCTAAGGACAAATTGGATTTTACAAGGTGTCTTGTCAATTCAGCCCTACTTTTCGCTCCTCCAGAATTCAAATTCAAACTTAAATTTTACCTTGATTGAAAACATTGTTTAAGACTGGAGCCCTAATATCACCAACCTTGCAGTATCATCCTTAGGAACTTAGGCCAATTTTCCTTGAATATTGATTAACTAGTATAAATACACGAAACTTTTACCATTTCTAATAACAGCGAATACTACTAAGAAAAAAAGCCTTGCCGCCACTGAAACAAGGATATCAGGTAATTGAAGCAATTTGTATGCACTTGGTACTGAAATTCTAAACTTAAACCTAGAAAACGTAAAAGTATTCTGTTTCAATTTATAGTTGTTGTAGTGGTGTTGTAAAAATATAACCAAAAAATTATTCTAGCACACTGCTAGAATGGCCATGCAGAGAGCTTTGATAGTTCTATCATTGATGCTAATTGCTGTCTCCTGCGCTCCGTCAACGACAAAATGTCCGGCAACGGCGTGCAATGGCATTGATGACGATGACGCCGGAAAGGCATGTGTGGCAGAGCTAAATAAGCTAGGCAAAACTAATCGCTTCGAACTCCTTGACTCAGAGAATCAAGGAGATGCCGAGGAAGATTATGTTTACATATCCAGTAATTTAAAATATGAGTGACGAAATTATTTTTTTTTAACAAAAAGTAATTCAAACATATTTTTTGTTTAAACAGCGGGCAATAATTTTCTAACTGAAGCCGCCTGCAAAAAGCAAGATTTGAATTTGAAAGACTGTGACAACTTCAGCGCATACGTTTACAATTCCAAGACTAAGCAGTGCATTGCAAAGTTTACTGATGATTCTGACATTTAGTAGCCGCTGGAACAGCTTTGCAAAATGTGGAGTGAATTGCTCTGACCAATTGCATTGATAAAACTGGATTAATCTAATAATTTAAGAAATATATTCATTTTTTTTATAATTAAAACTTATTGGCAAAATATCCCTGGTTATAAATAAACTAAAATTTACAAACACTTGTTTTTACGACTTGAAATGCGAGATTTTTTGCTTGAATAGAAAAAAAAAATTTGTGGTTTAAGTTATTGTCTTAAAATATCTAAATAACTACTTTTAGGTCTAATTAAGAATACTAAATGGGTTTTAGTTGTTGAGACCATGTTTGCGAATGAGGTAAGAGGTCCGCAGCATGCTTAAACATATTTTAAGGTAAATATTGTAATTTTATAATTCTCTACAAAAAAAACACGTTTGGCCTAGTATATAGTCTCCAGGAAATTTAATATATTCTAAATTTCCATTTTAGTTTGTCGAAAGTCACTGGATTCATTTGTACTAGATTCGATTGAAAACACAATTTGATTTTAAGAATATTGATTAACTACTGAAAACATAAGAACAACTCTTATTATTTCAAGCAACGATAAAAACTTGAAAAGGAAACTTTATGATTTGCCAATTTTTGGCAAAAAATTGTTACATTTACAAAAAAGAAACAACTCGCATGCAGTACGCTGGACGTTAAAGTAGCCTGAAACAACAAAAATATAACATTTAAGTGGCTGTTTTAAACAAAATTAATTTAAGGTCACGTGTTTTGAAACTCCGGCTATCAAATTGTACCCATCTAGCTTCCTAACAAATTACCCCAGCCTCTTCAATTATTGTCTGAAATAAAAAACTTGAATTTCAAATGAAACCACGATTTTTAAAACGAATTTTTAATTGTTTAAGCACTAAAACATTCTGTTTGACCTCTTTTAAAGGACAAAAACTAAATAGCTTTAGTCAAATATAAATTTTTATAAATTAATTAAATTTCTATATATTTGTGCGTGTAAAAGGTGTCGCTGGATTGCATTAATGGGCGCACTCATCAAGCGGGCACGGCAAAAAATTCACCGAATAATTTTCTGCGGCCAAAAAATGAACTCTGAATGACATCTGAAAGTAGAAAGTAACATATTAGCTCTGCCTCAAAATGGTAAATGGCGTTGTCGAGGTTTTAAAAGGTTAAATGTCTTGCTCCTTAAACCACTTATATATTATTATATGTAGGACATAATATACATAGTTTAAATTAAAAATATAAATAAATAGTTTAAATTTGTAAGTCTTCAATTTGTCAGATTGCAATTGAGCTTTGTGAAACAAACTTCATTGGATTCAAATTCAAATTTTCTATTCTTCTAAAAGTGCATTATTGGATTTTAAAAAAGTCTCATCAATTCAGCCGAATTTTGCTTTTGCTTAAATTTAAATTCAAACCTTTATTTGAAAACATTTTTTATCATTACCTGTAAAAACATCAGATTAGGAACTAGACCCAATACTCCTCAAATATCAATAAACTTGCAAACCAAGGTTATAATGGTTATTTCTTGGCGATAGTTAAAAAATTGTTTCGAAGCGAAAGTAGTTTTAGGCGCGAGAAACCACAGTTGCTTAACACAAATCGTGTGCTTAATACTTAACTTAAATCTCGTAAATTCTTTGGGTGATTGTTAATTAATTAATATAAAAACAATTTTAGAACGCTGCAAACAATACCATTCCGGCTAGGGTAATAAGAAAGGTAAACAATTTGGATTTAGCATTTTAATAGCCAGATTTTTTTTTGTTTTGAAAAGCGGATATTTCTTCTCTAAATGAAGCAAAAATCAATCCTTGAATTTGATGGACTGTAACAAATTCATGGTAGCATACACATGGTATTCCGAAAATAAACGATTTCAAAGAAAGTGAAAATAATTAATTGCTCTCAAAAGTTGCAAAAATACTAATTGACCTTTTATTTTCAGTAAATTATTTAGTAATTAATTTCAAACATTTCTTGTCACATAGATATAAAGCACGTTCGACCTAATTTAAAATAGGGTAAACTTCCTATTATTCCAATTTCCAATTTTACCTCAATCAAAAAAAAATCATTGAATTAATTAAATATACCTAAATCCCATTTGCTTCTTGGGCCTTTGATGTTACAAGGTGACTTGTCAATCCAGCTCTAGGTATTACTCATTATAAAATTCAAATTCTGGCTTCTTTCACTGTTTGGACCTCGAAAATATCAAATTAAAAAACAGATTCAAGACCCAATATATTTGGAATACTAATAATTAGCAAACTATTAATATACGCACATCGTCCATTATTTCTAGCAACAACGAAAAGTTGTTTCAAAGTGAAACCTTTTATTTTTTACTGGAAGTAAGGATCATAGTCTACTTACACACTAAGTAGTACATCAAACCAAATAACGTTTAAAAGCCTATTTAAAAAATAAACAAATATCTTTTTGTTTAAACAGACGTTTTATTATTATAAGAGAAGTTAACACTTTTGTTCAATACGCAGCCAAATATGGATACACAAAGAGCCATGATTGCGTTGTCGTTGGTGCTAATTATTGTCTCACGTGCCGCATCAATGTGTCCAGCAAACGCGTGCGATGATGTCACTAATGACGCCAACGCAAAGGCTTGCGCAGCAGCATTAAATAAACTAATTAAAAAAGGTAAACCTAAACGTTTCAAACACGTTTCGGGAGCGAGTCAGGGAGACTCTGCTGGAAAATATGTCTACATATCAAGTACTGTGAGATAAAAATGAACAATTTGACTCAGCACTGTAATTGTAATTGAATTTTTTAAACAACGGGAGTTTTTGAAACTGAAGCAGCCTGCACAAAACAAGGGTTGACTTTGCATGGTTGTGGCAACTTCCTTGTATACAATTGGGACTCCGGTGATAAACGAAGCGTAGCAACGTTCGGTGAACAAGGTGAACAACATTAACTACTCCCAAATATTTGCAAAACATAATTTTCATTATAATAACAATATTACTTGAGCTTAACTTTAAACTTGGATGGGAATCATGTACTTATTTGGTTTGAATTATTTACGTGTATCAGTTAATCAGTTAGGGTTACTATAAATAAACTATAAACTATACATTTTTTTTTTATTTTTTTTTATTAAAAGTTTCATGTTCTAGCTTTCAAAAATTTTCATTAAAAAACTCAGGGATTAGACATTGCAAAGATGTGATGAGAAATTAGTTGAAAAAATAGAAACAAGAAATTTGAATTGGTTCACTCATATTAATCATGCTACATAATGTAAACCGGAAAGTTTTTTTTACTTACTTCATTTTTTAACTTGGCCAATGATTTTGACTCAACGTTGCGTTTTGCTTTTTAGAATAAGTGTTAACTGGTCACTTTAAACCTCAATTTTTCGTTCGGAATTTTTTTTTAATTTCTCTGCCTTGATGAGATGACAAACAAGCTATTGTTACCTAATCGTTTTAGCGTGTGTTGCTTTTATTTGCATGCCAATTACTTACAAGCATGCAAATTGGAAACTAAATGTGATACTTTGTCCTCTGACCAATTAGATCAAGGCATCTTGCCCCTAGGCTACTTTCCAGCCTGTCAAAACATACAGCCTAATTTGAGTCCTTGTGACAATCGAGAGGGTGATACTGACACCAGCAATTAAGGGCCCACTTTCGAGCGTCCTTTGTCACCAAGGGCTGGTCACCTAATCTCTCGGAATGTCCAATTCCCTTACTAGGTCACACTCAGCCGCTTCTCTCTAATTACCAAAAATTTCATTAATGGCAATTTAATTGTTAACTAAGAGTCTCCTCAGCAGAAACAAAGGGTGTCGTATTCAGGAGAGAAGGCCACTTTGGTCCGGGGAAGTGACAAGGGCCTCGTGACAAGTGTCAAGTGACGACAACTGATTGAAATCAGGAGGGCTATCCTAGAGGTGTCAACTTCCTCAAAAATTCCATCTCATTCTGGGTACAGCCCAGTGCCCTTGATATATGTCATCACAAAATTTGTCATCGAATCGACTGAATAGCCAATCACAAGACATTATTAACCGATAAAACATACAATTATGTTATACAACAAACACGGAAACAACAAGTATTTTTTGTAATTTGACAAAATAGCAGAGATGTTTCGCTCAGTTTCGAAAAGTGTCCAATAAGAAGCCCGATTAATGAAATATTTCTATAAATATTGTACCATTGACTTTTTTTTATTACAAATTTTTTTTCAATTTTGTTTGGCCAGAAAGGGCAAGTTTATATCGAAGTATTTTTTCGCAAAAGATTTTTTAGAAGAAAGATGAGAATGTTTTTTATTAAATTTATGTCACTACAATTAAGCAAAACATGCTTATTTGAATTGCATTTCATCGCGCTTCGGAATTGGTTTAAGGTTATTCGAGCTGTTTATTAAAACTCTGAGCATGATGCGTACAAAGTAGCAAAAAAACGTCGTTATTGATTTCGCATCCTGAGGTTGTATATGTCATGACGCCATGAACGCCTCAGAAGAATACTATAAATTAACGGTTTAAGCGTTACAATTAGTGAAGCAAAAAACTGTACAAAAAAAAGAAACAGGCGGAAAATATCCGCTTCCTTATTCACTTTTTGTCAAGTTTTTCTCATCGATGAATAACAGAATGTGTTACTACTAATTTGTCTTGTCTTGTATTTTTTATTTATGCTCATCCAAACCCACATTAAAGTGCCGTTAACAAAATCAATGAAATCAATTTTTTTTTGTTTAGTTTATGAGAGTCTAGGTGGAATTGATCCAATTTTTTGTTTAATCAGGAATAGCCCTTAATAGTGGCAATGGCATTGAAAGGACAATAAGGAGAGAATTAAGAGCCCTCTCACCAGCCAACTGCCCATTTTAATTGTAATTGACTAACCGAGGGGGATGATTTTTTAGGCCCAGAGCTGAATCTAAATAGGAAATTAGGCTCTCCTAAGCCTTAAATGCCAAAAAAATTTACAACTGGGGTGTCTCAAGCTCCCTTTTTGTTTCCCACTTGCGTAAGGCAGTTGCAGCAGGGCGGCGCAAAACTCCATTAAATTCTGAATTTATGAAGTCCATGCAAATTGACCAAATTCCACCCTAGTCTATCCAGTGTCTTTAATCCAACCCACGCCCCAACCCCAGTGGATCCGCATTCGCAATTTTTTTTAATTTCTGGTTTATCAGATTCATATAAATAGAAGATTATCTAACAGAGATTCATTCAGAACAATTTTGAAATTCTTTGATATTAGAGTGAAGTGAACTAAAGGGGATTTTTCGCAAACATGCAATTCTACACCGTAAGTGGATCCTGGAGATATTATCTGATTGTCGTGGTGCCAAATTTCAATGGCCAACTTGAGTACCATTTGTTTTTGGTGGGAATTTTGAATTATGAAATTGTGGATTCCAGGTCCTTGTCCTGAGTGTTGTGTTGGGAGTAAGCCAGGCGGCTCCAGGCCTATTTTACGCCGGATATCCAGCACCGGTAGCGGATACAAAAGTATTTCGTGACTTTCTTGGAAATCAAGCCACGTCCTATGCCTATCAAGATGGACACTCTTCGGCAGTAGCGCTTTCTCGAAAGTAAGTGTTTGAATCGCTGTTTTGAAAAATGCTTAATAAATTTAAAATCTTGTAAATTTTCAGCGATGTCAGCAAACACTTGGTCGCCGCTCCAGTAGAGGTAGCTGTTCCAGCGCCTGTTGCCTACGCTGCTCCAGCAGTATACCATCACCATGCTGCGCCAGTGTATGCTGCCAGCTCATACCAGTACCATCATCAGTACCCCTCGTACTCTGCCTACGCTTCTCCAGCCTACTACTATTAATCAGCTACATGCTAACTGTGACCTTAAAGGTCACATTTTGACCTTAACAACTCAACCAAGCTCTTCTGATCTTGGATCTCCTTGAATTGTTCTGTAAACCTTTTTAATTTAATTTTTACACAACTTCTCGTTTCAAACAGCAATAAAAGAAGGAAAAGCTCAATGAAATTTCTCAGATAATACTTGCAACAATAGGAAGTAAGACGAAGGGAACGTGTTTCATTCTATCACAAAATCAACGTTAATTGGAGCAAGTTTGGAAACAAGCATGTGAAAATAAGGCATCATAAAGTTCCGCCTAGGTCAAGGAGGCAGCTAAAAACAAACGTTTGACATGTGAATCACAAACAATGCTTCATTTTGAACACCGCATGGTTGACTTTCTGATTAAAATCTTTTACATATTTCTTTCACCAGACCCACAAGTGGTGTCATTTAGGTTCATTACTGTTTGTGATTTGGAAATTTTGATGACCCGTACCATTTTACTTAATCGTAAACTGTGTATAAGAAATTTTTTTATGATTTTTCGTTGACATTTAGAATACCCAATGGTTTTGGCATTTGTGTTATACAGGTTTCAAACAATTTGCATATTGATTCAAAAACATATTAATTAATTTAATGCACAGTAACTACGAGTTCAGTCAAAGTCACTTTTAGTGCTGATTTGGTCAATTTTTTAAGATTATCAATTTTGATTTTTTGAGCTGATTGCATTTTGAAAACTTTACAATTTGTGCTTTCTCATATCAATTTATGTACAGTAGTACTCTTGATTCCACAGAAATTTCACTAGAAAAGCTGCTTCTAGTAATTTAATATTCTGCTCTCCTAATATATGTTTAGACTAATTTGTGTCATATTCTTTCTTCACTTTTTCAATTTGTCATATTTTTAGAAAAATCTGCTTCTGCATTTAGCAATTTCTTAATTATCAATTTATGTATCATTTTATTATCATATCAATTTATGTGACCCTTGGATCTATTGTTTTGAGATAATTTTAAAAATTTCCAAACCTTGCTTATTACAAAAAATTTAACTAATTTTTCAATTAAAATTAAGTAGAAAACTGTTTCGAAATATTTATTTACCATCATAAGATCTAAATCCAACTGGTGAGAGGCTACCACATGAATCAAACATTTTTTTTTTTCAAAGCAATAATGCCCCTAGGTCAAGGTCAAGCCCAAAGGAAATCGTGAAAATGAGAAGCACAAACAATGCGTTTTGTTTGCAAAGTACTGTACATTTTGATAAGGTTCGTTCCCTTGCCTAAAGATACACACAAATTATCACCCTTTAAGGAAGTCACGCACTTTTCAAATTGGAACTGGATTTTATAATAAGCCCTAATGATTGGGCGTGGACTGTTATCTTAACCCAAAATTTCATTTAAAAAATGGCAACCTCCTCCAACAAATTTAAGCATTTGAGTTTCAACGTCTTCTGTAAGCACAACCGCTGTTCGAAATATCAAAAATCTCAAACTTGCCAAAAATGAGAGGCTTATCCGTAAAGTTGATAAGTGGTGTTATAATGTTGACTACACAATTCGGTGAGTTACGTTAAAAACTAAAGTACTTACTTAAGTTTAAACGTAAATATTCAAACAAAAGGTTTTTATAAATCTAGGCGTAAATGGCCAAGGAGCTCCCGGTAACGATTTGACTTCAAACGCACCGTACGTGGGCCTTTCAAATGAATTGATAGACGAGACCCTTAAGTGGGTCAAGCTCAAATACTTGTGTGGGTATGACCCTCTCGAACTTCCGCCCGTGACCCAAGACGACCTCAACGTGACATATGCACTGACCATCTCAGACATTAAGATCGAAGGGCTCTCTCACGTCCTTCGATTGGCTGACGTAGAACTTGAGGTCAATTCTGCTTTCAAAAATAAAATTTCTATGAAATAACTTTAACGTCAGAATAATTACCTTACATGGTTATACGTGGTGGAATATAAATAGTTACGGCATTTATAATATTATTTATATTAAAAGCTGTATTATTTGAATTATGGCTATGAATCGTTTACCTCCTTTAGAAGTACGATCGGGCCCTGGTTGAGGGTGGAGAGTTGGTAACTAGCTACGCCGTGTCATCAACCCTGGGAATACGGAACGTTGCGCTGAAGTTTCGAATCGAAATGCTCAAGTTTTTAAGTCTCACCGTTGTAGATTTTGTTGCAAATGGCTCTGTTCCTGAAATTGATATCCCTCTTCTAGCGTTGGTATCACCTTCACAGAAACATATCCATTTCGATAGTATTTCTATCGAGAATTTGGATCAGTTGGAAATCGATATACAAAGTCACAATTTCCTTACGTTCATTGGAGGCTCCATTCCTGCTGTTAAGAACTACATTAAAACGCACATTAAGGTAAACAACCAATCACTCAATATAATTAAAACCTAGAAATTTGCTAGAGAAAATGTATATTATGTTATAAAATTATAGTAGTCTGTATAAATATTATTCTTGGTTTTAAATAAGTATGCTAACAATGGTGAGTGAGTGAGGCTTATACATAATGTGTTGCAGCTATGAAAGCTATTGTTTTTGTGCGATAAAACGCGTTTTTTGCATGTATTATTTATAGGATGCCATAAAGGAAAATTTAGAAAATCGGATTGGAGATGCCAAGAGCTACCTCAACAATCTTATGGATTCTGTTACGTCTTTCCAACAATCTAATCGCTGCGCTGCTTCTGCAGCAATTGCTGGAAACAGTACTGGAAATGACACTGGAATTCGACTACCGCCCAAGACAGTACCGCAGGTCTTCATCGTTCCCGGAAATGCCCTACGCGGCCTCCGTAATACATTTGGCCTAATAATCAAGTATAGATCAAGGGTCATCGGGTACATTCCACTTCCGCCGGGGCAGGACTCCAACCAAAACAAAGGGCTTTTCGGATACTTTGATGCAGTGAAGGGCGAATTTGTCATTAATCGAAACGGTTTCCCCTATCGACACTTGAGTAGCAAAAATGACCCCAACTGGTCTTTATCTTCTTCTAAAGAGCAAAATACATTTTGCATTTATGCAGAGGATGATATCAATTCTACAAAAATCAAGCTCAATCCTTTTATTATTACCACGCCTGATTGAGGTGGTGAAGTATAAAAGACTTTTGCGATTTCCTTCAAAAGCATATTAGAGAATTGTCCTAGCCATCCAGCTGGAACCAATATTATATTGTTACAATTAATGTGCGTACATTTATACAAATAAATTTGCTTTATAGTAATTTAGAAAGGGAACACTGATGCAACTGGGTCAGCATTTTAAAATTTTGATTGTAAAGCATCATTTAAACAATGAACTGCTCGAATCAACTTGGAAAGACATTTGTAAAAATTAATAACCTAATTTATATTCCAAAATACAAAATTGTGCTAAAACTCATATGTACTCATAAATATACCGTGTGTTTCACCAGAAACTGAACACCCAAAAATAAACAATTTATTTATTTTGCTGAATTATGAGGGGATCTTGAGGGAAAAGTAATTGCATAATCTACGGTGAATCGTTGACAACGCTAAGAGAAAGAAAAATTTACAACAAATCCCGCTTCATAAAATTAGCTATGAGCTAAAATTGCCCATGGTAACAAAATGAGGTGTTCAGTTTCTGGTGAAACGCACGGTATATTACTTTTACGTAATGTAAGCAATACAGCGCAAGTTTGCTGAATTTCAATATTTTCCATATTATATATAACGAATACAAAAAAACTTTATCACGGTTTTATTTTGTCAATGTTGTAATCTTTGGTTCTGAAACATTACCAATGCAATAGCTTTAAATAATTTCCACCGTAAGCCAAAATGTTTTAATGAGAAAAAGTTGTCCCTGAATTAATTATATTATTAGTTCGGGCTTCCGTACTCTACTAATACTAACTATGCTTCTACTTGAAACACAATTCGAGTTCTTGATCGGTTTATGTGTTCAATTTCTAGATTGACGGTTTTTAGCAGCAAAATAATATAAAATATACAGTACAAATATATTCACTTAATTTCCGCTGAGTTATGAAGCTTTAAATTTAACAACAGTCTAAATCCAGATAGACGAAGTTCTCGAAATTTGTTACAATATTTTACTTGCTCTTCAAATAATTTTGGTAAATACAATCAATAATACTGGCTGACATGCCTGTCAACCACGTGACCTATGCTACTAACTAAGATGCAATAGTCAGTGAGCAATACAGCTACATCTCTTGTTACTGGGAAGTTAAATTAAATATGGTTGAAATTAAATTTGACAACTTTTCGATGGTACAAAGAATTCAAAACAAAAGTCCACAACACTTGGCAGCAACAACTACCTTACTACTGCATTTTGCAAATTGCGTGCTTTGCTTCACTTGGTTCTGGCTTGCAGAATCAGTTACGGTTAAAGCAATTATGGCCTATATAATTATTACTGAATTTGTCGGTATTTCAATTCGAATACCAAAGGTAATGGATATGTACAAATAGGTAGTTCTTGTGAACAATATATCAAACATCGGCAAATTGCTTGGTAGATAGATACAGTCAATATTTTGTATATTTAAAAAAATAATTATAGAAATAAACAAATATTTGTATTGTTGAATTGTTTATTGTAGTTGCATCAATTTTAATGAACCATTCTATGTTTCTGGAACCGTGGAGTAAAATAATGTATCTTATAGCGTCATGTTGGTACAGTGCAGCGTTTACTTGCGATTCTATTCTTACGGTTGGAACTTTTGTTCCGTCGATTCTAACGTTGGTAGTTTGGCTAAATGATGCATGGCAAAAAATCTAACCTTTAAGTAACTAATAGGTATAGTATATGAAAATTTGAGTTTTGGAATGAATATTTATTAGAAAAACAATCCGGTCCTGAGATGGGTTTGTTTGTCCAGTCTTAACTACATGACTACTTAATTTATCTACTAATATATATTTCTCTTGTATATCATAACAATAACTTAACGAACATTTTAACCAGTTTGGAATTTCCCTTTGATTTGAAGAAACAGGCCACAGAAATTATTCATATTTACAAAATTATGGAACTTATAAACCAAATGCACAACACAATATACGGCTCAATTATGTTGCCATTGCTCAAACTATCAGTTGTCCTTGGCATTTATTGTGGTGCTTACTGCCTTGTACGACTACGCAATGAGCTCCAATTAGCAATTTCCATCTTGATGGCATTATGTGTTATTGCGGCACTTGGAGTTATTATTGCACCTGGTGCTCTACTTATGTCAAAGGTTTTCAGCATATCATGCAAGTTTTATAACAACATGAAAAATCGCGGGCTACAGTCTACCACTAAAAATTGAGACTTTTTCATAGAAAAAACACTACGTTCTATTCCTGTTCTGAAGTGCACCGTAGGCAACTCCTATCACATGGAAGCAGTAGGTGGTTAGGCGGCGGGCTCGTCTGGCGTCCCATTTATAATGTTTAATTTG
Organism: Bilobella braunerae; assembly: GCA_034694865.1. Taxonomy (NCBI): domain Eukaryota; kingdom Metazoa; phylum Arthropoda; class Collembola; order Poduromorpha; family Neanuridae; genus Bilobella; species Bilobella braunerae. The sequence goes on from JAQFYP010000096.1 coordinate 15,514, forward strand.
AATTTTTATTTGTAGAAAACAAAAATGATTCTATTGGACAACATTACACAGGGAGTTTGCTTCTGTCTTGTACAACATTAACGACACTAAGCAAGAATAAACTATGTTGATTTTAATATTTCATATTCCTGAAAGGGACTAAAAAAAACAATTTCTACTTATTTAATTGTGATTAACAGTTGACCACAATTAACTTTTGAAAATTGAGTTATTATACATACATGGGTTATTATTAGGCAAAAAGAAGCTAAAACTGACTTCTGAATCGCAGAAAGGTAAAGAAAAAAGACTTATTTGACATTTCCGCAGAGCGGCTGCTCAAAATAAAAAGGAGTGGGCAGGGATACGGAAGGAAAGACTCATTGCCATGCATGTATGCAAATGGAGGTTGTTTTCTGAATTCTCACTGCAAATACTGCAATCCGACTACCGCCCTAGGCTGTACCACAGCTCTTCATCGTTTCCGCAAATGCCCAGCGTTGCTTTCGTTTAGCATAATCATCATTATATACTGATCAAGCGTTATCGGGTACATTCCACTTCCTCCGGGGCAGGACTCCAATCAAAACAAAGAACTTTTTGAATACTTTGATGAAGTGAAGGGTGAATTTCCCTTAACAGAAACGGATTCCCCTATCGACGCTTGAGTAGCAAAAATGACCCCAAAACTTGGCTTTTTCCTCTTCTAAAGAGCAAACCACATTTTACATTTATTCAGAGGATGGTATCAATTCTACAAATATCAAGCTGAATCCTTTTATCATGACTTCGCCTGATCCAAGTTGTTTGAAAGCATAAGTATTTTTTTTAAATATTATTTTATGATTTTTCATAGGCTCACTAGACAAATGTGGTTTGTTAATGATGCTACTAATGAGCTGTAATGACACATTAGTGTACTCTCGATCCATTCATTTGTGAAAGTTATAAAGTACTCTTTAAGCAAGAATGCGTACAATGCACATTACTTTTAATCTAAACAATGGCAACAACACAAGTTTGTTTATTTTTTTTTTGCTTTTGTTTGAATATTCTATAATTTCAATTTCATCAGTTTCAAAAAAATTTCCGGCTTTGAATCAGCAAATTAGGGAGACCCGTGAGCACACTTGTGTTTTAAATTTAATTTATCTAAACAATTAGTTGTCCAATAAAAGCGAGGTTTGTACTATTGTCATTAGCATCAATTCCGGATTAATTATTTCAAAATAACCTATCGCTTCCAGTGTTTTGTAGCGATTCTGGTAGCAAATTATGCGTATGGTTTAGTGTCTTTTTTTCACATGGATGTCTTTAGTTACCAAGGCCATATGTTCAAAATCTTACACACGCACGCACGCACAGGTTTCAATACGGTGATTACTATGGAGAATTTCATCATTCCTTTGCTTTGTTGGACTTGTTGTTTGGGTTGTTGAATAGGACATTAGCATCATATTTTCGAATTTTACAATAACATCAACTTTTCCCAATAATTCTCCTAGCATTTCCATAAACGTACAGGAAAAATTTATAAATTTTGAATACCGCACAAGTTAATCAGTAAATTAATTATAATGTTAATGTGGGTTCCGTACTCCACAAAACACAACTACGATTCAAGTTGTAAACATAATTTGAATTATTGATATTTGTTTCTGCCTTCAATCTCTAGATCGACCGTTTAGATATATTTTACAAGGGTCAATTTGTGTAATTTTCTTTGAGCCATGTTCCACTAAAATCATACAATTCTCTGACAGCATGACGAGCTTCACTGAACGTTTGCTGCGATGCATTAGCTACTACAATCACAAATCCTGAATAGTAATAATGGTTGACATACCTATGTGTCAAGTGAACTATACGTCTAACAACAAAACAATAGTTATTGGCCAACACAGCTACATCCCTTGTTACTGGGAAGTAAAGGCTCTGCAAAGGTTCTTAGCATTTGTGGCAAAACTGAAATTAGTAGAAATCAAATTTGATAATAGTACTTCGATGGTACAAAGAATACAAAACAAAAGTCCACAACACTTGGCTGCAATCACATCGTTATTACTATATCTTGCAAACTGCGTACTTTGCTTTACTCGGTTCTTGGTTGCAGAGTCAGTTACGGTTAAAGCAATTATGACCTTCATAATTCTTACTGAGTTTGCCACAATTGCAATTCGAATACCAAATTTAATTTACATGGACGAATTGGTAGTTCTTGTCAATAATATATCGAAAGTCGGGAAATCGCTCGGTAGATACATACAATGCGATTTATATTTAAAAAAAATAGCATCAGTTGTTAGTATTAAGAAATAATAATACATTTTTCTTAGATCGCAGTTTTCTTGAAACAAGAGAACGATATTCGAACTACTTTAAACCTACTTCGGCGAAGTTGTACCCGTTTGTCCTTATTTCCCTATCTATCGCTCAATTGTTGGTTGCAGGTGTATCTTTCTTGATGAACAATATTGTATTTATGGAACCGTGGAGTAAAATTATGTATTTAATTGCGTCATGCTGGCATACCGCATCGTTTGTGTGTGACCTTATTCTTACGGTTGGAACCTTTGTTCCTTCGATTCTGACGTTGATAGTTTGGCTAAATAAAGCATGGTAAGATATTAAACAAAAATTTTAGTTTCCAAATTAGTTTCTATTACAAATTTAGAAATAGAAAGGTATTCTAGAACATTAATTAAATTATATTGTGAAACAGTACTGATCAAATATAGCGTAAGATGTTCTACTAAATCTGAGTTATTATTCTCGGTGTTGTTGTATTGATAACCGGATCTCAAGATTTTCGTCCATGGAAAGAAAATTTAAAGTTTGCATAATATTTAGCAATGTGTTAAATAACTCTGCATGATTCGATGTTTGATTTTCGTAAAATAATTTATTCAGTGAAATTGTTAATGTATTTCATTAATGTATCGATCAAGCATGGACTTTCCCTCTGATCTGGACATCAATGCCACCAACATTATTCGTATCTACCGAACTATGCAACTTATAAACCAGTTGCACAACACTGTATACGGTTCAATTTTTTTGCCATCAATCAAGCTATCACTGGTCCTTGGCGTTTACTGCGCTGCTTATTGCCTCGTGCGACTGCGCAATGAAATTCCATTAACACTTTCCATTATGTTGGTAATATGTTTTTTGGCGGCAATTGGAGTTTTGATTGTACCTGGCGCTCTACTTATGTCCAAGGTTTTCAACATATCATGCAAGTTTCATATCAATATGAAAAGTCGCGGGCTGCAGTCTACCATAAACAATAGAGACCCAATCGTAGAAAGGATACTAAGATCTGTTCCAGTCCTAAAGTGCACCGTAGGCAATTTCTATCATATAGAAGCGGTAGGTCTGTCCATGACGGGATTGTTAAGATTCTCAATTAAAAAGAACAATTTGTTAATTTACTTGTAGAAAACAAAAATGACGCTATTGGACAACATCACTCGTGGAGTATGCTTCTGCCTTGTATCAATTCCGTAGCGCAACTTTTGAAAGCGGAAATAAAAGTTTATATAATTGTTTGATTTTAAAGAGAGAATGCCAAAAATACATTTAGAATTGTCGTCAAGTTAACCCAAAGTTTGAGAAAAGTTTGGAATCAAGATTTGCCGTCATTGAACCCTTTACTTTAAATTAGTCAAAACGGAAGAATTGTGTCGGAACACTAGAAAAACAGTTAAGTTCGCTTCTGTTGGATGGCTAGCGGCGTAGAACTGACTAGGAAGAGCTTTTAAAAACGTTTCTCGTCGATGATTTAGAAATATTTTTTTTAATATTGTTTAATAACGGCATATGATGTGCTCACTTTTAAGAAGGTAATCCGAATAATCCAGCACCCTTGCAAAACGACTTTAATGAAACTGGCCACGCAAGCTTACACGCAGCCCGCTTGTAAACATGATGGAGCTGATTTAAACTATCCCTTGTATGCTATATTCACTTAAAATCATATTTTCTTTCAGAGACATTTTGCTACCGTCAATTATTGTAAGTAACTAGTATTTGTGTTTTATAAGGAACTCGAGAAACAGGAATCAAAAAGCGAGTTAAGGGTCCTTGTAGCTGTTTTTTGTCTTTGTAAATTTTATAAAAGCTTAATATCATTAAATGAATTGGATGGAAAGGTATTAGTTCATGATTGCTTGTTGAAATTAGTTTCCGGAAGAGCATCCTTATACATCCATGGTCGGAAGTGGTACTTAAAAATTCAAATTCAGAACAAATAAGTCAAAATGAAATCTCAATAAGTGCAAAAAGCGATCACGGAAGTAATTTTTAATATTAATATTTGCTTAACTACGTTGAGATATTTATAACATTAGAAGGATGATTTCTAAAAAAAAATGAGGCTGTGACCTACTTATTTTCATTTTATGATCTCGATTCCTACCGCACTTCTCTCCGCTTGTGTTTGGAGAATTACTCTTATTTCAGTAATAATTTTTGGTTCAGGAGATTTACTTGGTTAGGTTTTTTTTCAAGGAAATAATTTTCTATTTTGAGGCATTAACCACAAGCTCAATAATTCCTTTTGGCATTAAGAATTGAAACCAACATTTTGCATTGCGTGAAAGGCCCCGTTAACTTTGATTTCATTATCCCGTAAAGAATGACTTAAACGGAAACATTTATTTGATTTCCGGAAAATTAGCAATAGCCCGCGCTCTGTAACAAAATTTATCAACGTTGTTAACTAAGCTCTGATTTTACTCAAATGTATGAAAGAAGAAAAACCAAATACGACAAGAATATTTATTAATCATTTCAGCAATACTTTGTCACTGTAACCTAGATTTGAGAATATGGCTTGCATAGTTACAACAAAAGCTTCTAATACAATGGTTAAATAAATTAAAAATAAGAGAAATTAAAGTTTACTTTAAAATATATTACATTTCTGGAAATCTCAAAAATCAGTCTGAAATGCCATGTGAAGAAATCTCTTTCTGGTAAATTTGAACAAACGTAAGGAAATAAAGGGTAATAATTAAGGAGTTAATCTTGATTAGCAATTCCTTTTTGTAGTTGAATCCGTGTTCAGGTCCATCGTCGTATGTAGTACACTCGCTATACCTCTTAAAATATTTTCTCTTTCATCATTACTAAATAAAAATTTAGTATTCATTATTCAATGCTTCTCATTTTGTATCATTACCACACCCTCCAATTACAGAAATAATTTAAAAGTTAATTAGTAGAAATTAGCATAATGGTACTTCATTACAATTACAGGTACAACAACTATCACATCTAAGCAATCAGGGTAATTTTAAGATGTGTTTGCCAAATTGTAGTAGGAATTGGTCCGCTCCATGGAAACCCTCATTTCTTCCAAATAAAATTTCTCCGGAAATTATTTTCAAAACAAACAGAAGTCAATCCAATCATTTTTTTCTATTTTGAGTCAAAGCTTCGTCAATTTTTCATCCTTCAACAAGGTTTAGTTAGAATTTAAATAAAATTGGCCAGAATACAATTATTACAACATTGCACGATTCTACGTTTGACTACGCCTTCACTTCAAAATGACATTTTCTTGATCCTGTTTAATCCGTTCCAGCTATAGTTTCAGAAAAATTAATTAGTAAAAGATCAAAATGATTTTGTTTGATCAAAGCTTTTTTGTTATGAGAGTCGCTTCTTTTACCTCGAGCAGTCTTAAGTGTAGTTGACAGCCACGCTGTGAGAGAACGCCTCACAGTACAACCACCAACCGAAAACCACCATTCCAAACAGCATCACCGCTAGAACACAAACAAGAAAATGGTGTATAAACATAAGCATTGTTAAAAACTTTATACATTTAAAAATATTTAAATATTTTATAAAGTGCTTTGAAAGTGTATATCCAAAGTGAGAGGTTGACACCAAGAGTTACCAAAAAGTAGTAAAGTAATCATACAAATCAGAATTCCACCATTGGTTACTCATGCATCAAATTATTCTTGTGTTAGCGGGGATATTGGTAAGGAATTTGACCTTTTCACGTCTAAAATTTGTATATTCAACTTAGCTAATAAATGTCGCCTAATACTTTCAAATGTATAAACGTGCTTTTTAATGTTACCGTGCCCGAACACAAGATGTGCATTAGAACAAATGCAATTTATTTAGGGAAAGTGATTTATAACATAACAAAAGTATACTTATAATGCAAAATGTTGCATTGAAATTATAAATATAAAGTTAAGTATGTTGTTCAGATGATTTATAAATTATTCACTACCTTATATTTTGAAATATCAACAGCTAAATTTTTATCATGTCGACAAAACTTGTCATGTTAACAGTTAAGCCAACAATTTAATATTTAGGTAAAAAAATTTATAGTTGATGGCTGTAAATGAAAAGGACATTTATATCTGTTATCATAACTTTCTTATATTTAAAGAGGAAAAGTTCGTAAAAGTCCATGGGAGAACTAAAAAGAACTAATTTGTATTTTCGTATTTTCGGCGTTAGTTGCGGTACACCAGTGGGTTTACAGCAAAAAAAAAATTGTGGAGCACTACTTTGCTATCGATAAATTAATTCTAAGAAAAGAAGCCCCTCGAAAGAGGAGAACCCAAAAACTAAAGTTAAAATCATCATATCCTAATTATCATGTTGCCTCAACTAATTTGTTATTGTATGTGCTTTTGATAACATATTCATAGTAAATAAATATTAAATAGATAATAGATACTAAACATAAAAAGTAAACTTACTGGTTCCAAGCGCAATAAGCGCTCTGGTTGGACCGCGGAGGAGCTCCATGTCGATCTTTGGATCTCGCTGCTCAAATATGCGTAGCGCCACGCTGTCGATATCCGTTGTGTCTGCCATACCGTAATTATCTTCGACAGTAGCGTAAGTTATCTGGAGCAATTTGGATACAACCCTTCCCAAGATATCTGCAGTGATGAAGTGAGACTTACTCTTCAAAATGGGATAGAGGAAGCGGAAAGTATTGATTATTTCTTGAGGAGCTTCTTTGACAACGGTGCAACAGGTAACGGATCTCGGCTCTTTCACTTCCAGACCTGCGCCTCTGATTTCTCTTCAATTAAGAAACGATTCTTAATATCTCAAGTTACAATTAATTAGCGTAGTATAAATGTTAGAATTTATGTAATAGGTATATTTCTCAAGCGTTGGGTTTAAATTCAAAGAACTAGAAGATTGAAAATAGGATCTACTTTTCCTGTGTCATCTTCCTCAGAATTCCAACCATATCAAATGTAAAGCATTAAGTCAACTTTCGCTTTCACTTTCACCACCAATTTGGTTTGGTTAGCAAAAAAAAGATATTCTGTAATAATTCTGTCTTAGTATTGGGTAGATTTCAAGAAGAACTCGGCTGCAAAATTGACACTGACGCAGAAAGGATGCTATTGTTGTCCATCTCATGCTTAATAAGCAGAGACGAGATACTTACTTACAAAAAACAGCCAAAAAACTTACGTATATATTGGCTAAAAACACCCGAAAAACTTACTATAATATTGACTATAAATCAGGTTTTAATACAATTTGCAATGCTTACTAGGGTCATTTGCCTAGTCAATTTGTCAATTTTACTCAAATTGCCTAACAAGGTACATTTCAGTTATTGTGTGAATCAGGGTAAGGGTTCCCCCAGCCATTTTTTGGTAATTTTTATTAAAATTGAAAACCACAACAATATAAACCATTTAAAATAATTAACTTAAGTGGGCACTAACTTGGCATAAAACTTTTAGGTGGTCTAACAAATGGATAGGTACGATCTTAATTTACGAAATTCGCTTTTTGATTTTGTAAAAATCGCCGTTTATACATTTATGTTAAATTTTTTTTTACATTATTTACAAAAATCTAAACGCTAATGAAATACAAATTAAGCTAACTCAAAACTTGAGAACTTGAGGTAGCAGAATGAGTTCCAAAAACAGTAAAATACGTAAAATTTAGGTAAGGCATTCTGTCGTTTTAAGACAAATTACAAATTTTCCATGAATTTGAAATAATATACGCATTTTACCCCATAAAATCATCAAAAAGTAGATATTTTTTATGAAACAGCCAAAATACTTACAAAAACTTACGTAAATATTGAAAACCAAAAAATGGTCCAAATATTGAAAAAAAGTATAAAAAGTATCTTAAGTACATATCTCGTCTCTGTTAATAAGTATATAGCGGAAGCGAAGGGCTATATGAAATTTTTACTCTGTCTGTAAGTCCTTCCGTCTGACATTGATTATTACGAATATCTCAGCAACTACAGCAACTACGCAATAAATCCAAATTCTGTTTTCGGATATGAGTTTCCTCATACTCAGTCGAGTCAAGAATTGTTTTTGTTTGATCCATAGGTATCGGTTTGGTGTCAAAGGTCAAGGTCAATAATATCATTTTATATCCCACGGCCCGTAGTCTGGGGGTTAGGACCCTTTCCTAACTTTGGACGGTGCCGAGGTTGAATCCCGGCACCAGGAAAAGAATGGTGGTGTGGTAGTGGTCAGTGGAAAGTTGCGGTCGTAGACGGTGGGCTTGGGTCGGTATGCGTAGGACGGTGCTCGGCCTCTGCCTAAGCAGCTGCTCCTCGGTGGTCAATGTCACGTTCACTGTTCAGCAGACTTCGCCTCACTCCTCAGAACTTCCGAGTCAACTCACCCTCCCCCACTCACTAACACAAGCAAGCAGTTGACCATATGCGACTGTCAAGTAGCACGAAAAATGTGACAATTCAAATTTAAACCGTACTTTTGAATGAAAAAAAAATACCACCTACCCCAAACTCACTCCCATAATTTTGTTTTTCATTCTAACAATTTTAATACTCTTCTAATTTGTATATATATTTAGTCTATTTTTTTAAACCCGCTACTTGAGTTAAATATTTTAACACGGTTTCTTCTAGGCCCCGAAGCATAATCATTTCCAAAAAAAAACGATTTGCACACGCACGGACGCACAATAGAATTATAATATACTGGACTACACAAGCCCGTCATAGGACAGGACAACGAACCCTTAAGTGACGTCCCTTTTAAGGACTGTTGAACTATATTTATAAACGTTTCGTTTCCAAACAACTTATATGAACCTGGAAGTTGGAAGTACAGGTTAAGAAACTTGAAGGATACGTCTCTGAAGAAACCGTCTTCACGTTTAAGACAAAAAAATCGTTGCAAGTTAGTTAAAGTAAAAAAATAAGTTGAGACTGGGACTCGCCAAATTCAGACCCGTCTTCCACCACACTTTCACTGTTTTCAACAGAAGTTGCGTTAAATAAGTAATAATTTTCAAAAAAATTTAACTCACGCACGAACACACCAAAACCAATAGCGTGATTATCAATCAATCAGTAGTTTTCTTGTCATTCGGCAAAGGCTATGGTCAACATGGTCATGTCTCATGTTACAGGTGTGACAAATATGAAGATACTACTAGAAAGTTGGGTTAGTTGGGAAAGTGATAGCCTCTAACTTCTTTCATTCTAAAATGCTGGAGGTGAACACATCAAAAACACAGATCATGGTGTTCTCTAAATCTGGAAGGATTCCAAAAGATACCAAGTTCAAATGGAGAGGAAAAGAATTGGAAACTACCAAGGTTTACACCTACCTGGGTGTTACTCTATCATCTACTGGAAAGTTTAGTGAACACGCTGTAAAGGCTATAGTGAAAGGTCATGCAGCAGCGTGTGCGTTAAGAAACACACTCAGATTTCCAAGAAACTTCTTCCTTGCTACTGTCAATAAGTTGCTTCAGTCCATCCTACACTCAACCACCTTGTATGGTGCTGGAATATGGGGGTTGGCCCATTGCGAGAAGCTCGAAAAGGTGCAACAAAGATACTTAAAAAATGCAATAGGTATCCCAATCTGCTCCCCACGGTACTTTGTGAGACTGGAAACTGGCGTCCCACCTATCAAGTATGAAGTGGCAAAGTTGCACTACAACCAATGGTGCAGACTCCTAAGAGAAAGCAAAAACCCTGAAAATGAACTAGCCCGAGCCGCTTACGATGACTTGAGAAAAGCTTCATTCAAAGAAAACTCTGAAGAAAGCGGTAACTGGTGTACGCAGCTGAAGAATCTTCTCAAATCCTTGGAAATGGAATGGTTGTGGTTGCAAAACTCGTACAGCATCGCCTCTTTGAATAAGAAGGCTTTCCTCGCCAAGTTGAGGAGCAATCTGGGGCAGCTGGACCTGGAAAGAGCAAAGAACTCTTCCTCCATTCCGCATTACCATAACCTAACAAGAGGGTCCTATGCAGGGAAATTCTACTTAACCAGCAACCTTCCAAAATACGCTGTGACCAGGATCGCCCAACTAAGGTTATCCAGTAATGCCCTTCTGAACAACGGGAGTTGGGTAAACCTAGGAGCCTTCCAAAATGCCGACTGCAAGTTTTGCGGTTTACCACTCTCTTTCCAACATGTCTTGATGGAATGTGACGCGGCCTCCAGAGAAAGAGAACGACTCACACGAGGGATGCCACACACAGGCTCCATGTCCCCCATTGAACTCTTGGTCGACTCTCTGACAAATTTCCCGGCTGACAACTCTACATACAGGAAACTCCATGTCTTCCTCAACCAGGTGGTGGGACTGTACCAATAGGAACAATAGGAATAACCTGAGAATGCGGATGAACCATATGAAGAATAAACTTTGATAACTTGACCTTTATAACTTTTATAAATTTTGTATTTTATTCCTAATTCTGCAACTTATTAATAATTTCGATTAATCCAATTAATTTGTATTTTAAACTAAAAATAAGCTAGTATTACGTATTATTGATCGAGCGTGTACATGTTGATATGGGTGAGCCTAAATCAAATAAACAATAACTTTAAACGGCCCTCTGTTTATTGGCCTGCTAATTAGTCAGAGATTTGTGTCACAGAAAGAAAGCGGCAATTATATTGAAATCCTGGAAAGATGCTGATCCTCAATTAATTGGTCCTTGTCTCTTATGCAGGGCAGAGATTGGCTGATGCTCACTTTATGTTGGACCAATTTGGAGCTTCTAAACTGGTCGCTATGCTCCTGACGTAGCTGGACAAAGGACCGGAAGTTATTCAGCAGCCTATCAATATTGGCATTTCACTCCTCAGTGGCGACACGGCGGAACTTCAGCGAAGTTGCTACCAATACTTGGCTTCATGCTCCAAAAGCCATAATTTTATGTACATCACTCAATTTTTTGATTTGTGTACAAAAAATTTCTTAACAAACAGGCCAAGACACAAACGGAAACTTGAGCATGTTTCGGACACTCACCAACGCTGTCAAAGCGACTTTTGTTGTTCACAATAATTAGGTTCACACATTGCCAATAGAAGGTTCATTTCGGGTTTGGATTTTTTAGGTATACTATGTTATCAAGGTAGTTCAGGGTTTTTTTTGCTGAATATTTTGGGAAAAAATTTAATTTTAATTAGATTTTCAAAGCAAAGCAAAATTGGACAATTATTGTCCTTAACGCCTCAAAATCCCATCGCCTTAAAAATTTCCAGCAATTTTCAATGGTAAAATCGCTTCTGAAACAATTCTAAAGTTCAAAAGAAAGAATTCTTTTTAGGAAAGACAGGCTTTAACACCGTTTGATAACTATTCATTACTGTAGGACTTCAAATCCTTCAGTTCAAACAATTGTTTTGTACGCGGTTTTGATGTTTTTATAATGTACAGACTTTCCTAAATTTTAGTCAATAAATAGTTAATCTAATTTTGGAGATAAAATCAAGTTGTGCTGAACAACTTGATACAGCAACTTTACGGTCAATAATTTCTATATATATATTTTTTTTTGTAATTTTCTAAAATTGGTTCATTCTGCATTTAAGAAATACTCTGTTGTTTTATTGCTGTTTGTTTTCGGTTTAAAATTTTCAAATTGTTATAAATTTTCAAGCCCTTCAAAAAAAACCGACACTTTAGAGTTTCGACTTAGAGCCCTTTGTAAATTTTTAGCAGAAATCGAAAACCTCAGGCGTTGAAATTTGTGCCTACAGCTACAACTACTTAATTAATCTTCTAGGTATTATTTTGCGGCACCGAACCGTCGTAACTTTCGCTTAATAACCACTCACTCTCTATTTGTGAAACGCTCTGTACTTTCTAAATAGCAAAATGGTATCTTAGTTCATGTTGACTAGGGCATTGCCAATTGTCAAATAAATCGACATTTTCAAAAAAAAAATTTGTTTCATAAAAATAAAATTCTGATGTGTTTTATAAGAATTACTGACGTTCTGTACCCTGATGTTTAAAGCGAAATGTTTCCCGATTTTTCGTTCAAAATTTTCTGATGATTTCTTTTTTGTGAAATCCCAATTATTTTTAAAAATTGACGCTATTATCCCAGGAAAAAATTTATTTTTTCAAAATTCATTCTAGTAATTACGGTGCGGCCTTTAATTAATGTTATAGTTAATTACAGTTAGTTACTACTAACTCCAAATTAAACTATGACTCATTTTACCCAAATCCACAAACCGCAACGCAATGACAGCAGCGACCTGTGAAATATATATTTTTACTACTTCCTAACAAATAAATTTGTGTTCGGCGTCACATAAACTAGATTTCAAAAATCAAAAACATAGCTCTGAAGATGCTTGTATTAGCTTAGACACTTCGCACTAATTGCTCTGTACATTGACGCTGAGAATTAGCTTGGCGCAGGACTCACCGACTGTAAATGAAATGTGGTAGACGACTGCCAAAGGCTTACTGTACCTGCGACAAATCTTGTCAAAATAGGCAAAATTGGCAGTAATAGTCTCGTAATAATGGAAACTAGCCGTAGTTTTTGCTTCGCGAAAACAATACACATCACACATATTGTTCCATGCAAAAGGTGGCTTTGACCTCGAAATGTTAGTTTGACGTCAAGGAGTCAATTTGCGGACGGGGCCATAGAGACTTTTTACTTTTTTCACACGCGGCTATTTCGAATGCATGCGCATGCGCAGGTAGAAAAACCCCATTTTATTAATTAAATGTACACTGGCGCTAACCTAAATCGACCTAACCTAATTTAAATACTCAAGTTTCAAACTATAATGATTTAAAGTTGAATATCTTTGTTTTGTTAAGGATTTCCGTTTTATTTTTTGTAAAAACATGAGCTGAAGAAAATTTGCCGATATTTGGACGAAAATGCGCATGCTCAGGTAGAAAAATTCTTTTTTAAAAGAATCTTTTTTTAAAAGAACCCTTTTTTAAAAGAACATTTTTCAGGTAGGGCACAAATATTTCGTTTCAGGTAGAAAATTTTTTTTTAAAAGAACCCTTCTTCAGGTATACGACCCATTTTCTTTTTTTTTTACCCTTTTGGTAGTCGACCCTTTTTTTTTTTTTTTTTAAAAAAAACCTCTTTCAGGTAGTGAACACACGGTTTCTCTTCGCTTATGTTTTAAAAGAATCTTTTTTCAGGTAGGGCACAAATATTTCGTGTCAGGTAGAAAGAATTTTTTTAAAATAACCCTCCTTCAGGTAGACGACCTTTTTTTTTAAAGAACCCTTTTTCAGGTAGTCGACCCTTTTTTTAAATGAACCCTTTTTCGGGTAGTGAACACACGGTTTCTCTTCGCTTCGCCATATCCTCGGTTGACGGAGGCAATATTGCCGACATTACTAGATTGTCCACATCGTCAACAATTTTCCAGTCTACATTTTCAATGTCGACATTATTTTGTCTACATTTTCAATGTCGACATTATGTTGTCTACATTTTCAATGTCGGCTTTTTTTGTTTTATTTGACAACGCCAACTTTTAAAGCGGTCACTGTAGCTCACAAAAACTATTCAAAATCGCATAAAATTTGTGTTATAGTCATTTTCAATCAGCGAAGGAAGCATTTTCAAGTCTTTTGAAAAGGTTAGATGAAAGTTAAAACGGTTTTCTTTTTTTTCCTTTTTTTTAAATTAACATTTTTGTCTACTACTAAAACTTGTCTAGCAAATCCGACACTGACAAATTTGTTGAACACGTCAAATTGCAAATAGAACTCATTTGGACAAGGGCCCGTCAGTCACCAAGAGTCGACTAAGCAAAATGAACAAGCAGCTCATTCAGTATACAGCCTTTTAGTTGACCTCTGACTCAAGATGAGCCCTTAAGGTCAATGGCCTTATTCGCACCTTCACAGAAAAAGAGCAGGGGCACTACTAGCTCACGCTCACGTAACTTTAGAACATTGTGTTTTAAAAAAAATAATGAAACCTGAATTTAACTACGTTGTTAGGTGGGCTCAAAACTATTTTTGGCAAAAATAATCCAGTTAAATGGCGGCCGACGTTTTCAAAAAGTTCAAAAAATAATTAAGAGAAAAGAAAAGTGGTTGAGAATAACTCAAAATTCTACATAAAAAAATTGAAATTTTTAATTTTCAATTTGCTTTAAAACTTTTTTTTTGACGCCAAGTTTTTTTTAAGCAAATCATCCAAATCATCAAACAAAGCAAAAAAAATTAATTTAAAAAAATCATATGTTCAAAATTTATTGGTTGCTTTTAAAGAAAAGATATGTTTTTTTACTCTTTTACAAAAAAAAAGCAGTGTTTGGACTTTTTTTTTTTAAATTTAATTTCGATTTTATTAAATTTCAATTCAATTTCACTTTCCAAATTTAATGCCGATCTTCTTTTTCTAAAAAATGCTTTGTGAGTTTATTTTGATTGAAAAGATTTACCATTATTAAAGTAAAAATCGTACTCTCGAACACAAAACCTTCAATTGGGCGTGTTTTGTACAATACCGTTCTTCTATAACTTTTGTGTTTTCGCACTTTCTCCATGACAGTCCTACTGGCTTGGCAGCCTTTCTCAATTTAGAAATTAAAACACACTGTTTGAACCAAGATTCAAAAAATGTAAATTGGCAACAATGTGGCTTTACGCCGTTTGAAAATTCTGATGAAATTTAGCAGTGCAAAATTTAATTATTGCTAGTTACGTGTGCGGTACACCTCTTTTTCGTTGTTTTCATTTTTCTTCTTATTTATTAGTTTTCAACTGTACAGAGAGTTTCCTAAATTGTGAGAATAATAAATTGTCAATTTTAATTTTGGTCCCAAATCAAGTTATACGGAGGCAGTATTTTCGGACGTGCAAGAAATTTTGTTTTCTAAAAAATAAGGTTTATTCTGCATTTGAGAAAATCTCTCCATGTTTCTCTAGAAAGTAGAGAAATCTCCGAAACAACTCAAAGAAACTCGAAACACCAGGTACACCCGGGTGAATTAAAAACTTAAAAGCTGAATTGAACTAAAGCATACCCACCATTATTAAATCGTCTGGCTTCCGTAGATGGGCATTTTAAGAAATTTGTATCGTGAAAACTCCACAAATTAAATATATAAATCATTATATAGACTGGTACATAACTCCGTCTTAGCAGGGTTTCCTTTCTAGCTAAATATAAAGCCAAGCGCACGGTTTAAAATTTAATTTTGAAACTCACGCCAGTTTAGATTAAGTTAAAAATTACTTTACGACTTTCTTTGCGAGTAAAACCGAGTTATATACAAATTGCAAACTTTCTATAGATCCTATAAAAATTAATTGGAACAAGAAAGTATACATCTTTGTTATCAAAATTACTCTAAACTGTTAATATATATATATATATTTTTTTTTTACAAAAATTCAAATTAATGCCTTTTTTTAACATTTCAGGTGAACACATCAAAAAGCCAATTTGAAAGAAAGTACTGCACACTGTTCATTAGCTCAAATGTACGCTAACGCTCATAACGTCAGGTAGCGCATTTTATTGAACCTAACAAGAATTTTCAGTTTCTAAAAGAAACACGGTATATTTCTTTAACATTTCCTTGGCCTTATTTAGAACATGTGTTCTGAATGTTGTGTTGCTAATTATGTCTTGCTTTTTCACATACATTTTTCAAAAGTAGATAGATAAGTAGAATAAGATTAGTAGGTACAATAATTATAAAAAATAAATTCTCTAAATTATATTATTAGTGAAACATGTGAATTATCACAAACCTTTTTCGTTCGTCACAACTTGTGAAACTTAAAATGTTTGAAACAAAACACTTTAAAAGAGAATACTTCAAAAAAGTTTGAAAGTGAAGGTTGCTTTCTCTTCTCACTTTACATTGACCGTTAATTATAAAACGCTTCGCACATGTTACACTTCCCTATCAACGAGGCAGCACTGTGACCATTACTAGAAGCATATTGGAACTGTGTAATGTACCATTGACAAATTAGTATTTTGCACCTGTGTTCCTTCAAACAAAAACAAAACAAGCCCGCCTCTCGACAAAAGTTCTCAACAACATCCTGCAGCTTCCGGTGTTTAGGTTTTTTGTAATTTTTTTTGTATTGTTGGATGAGAAGACGATTGAAGGGGACAGACACACCGTCAAGGGTACCCTGTTCCGAGACGGACTTGTTTGGCCTAAAAAATCAGACACCGAATTAAGGACATTTATTCCTACCGTGAACTTCATGCAATTACAAGTTATTTGAAGTGTTTTGGTATCGATACTTGACATCCAATTTACAAATAGTACAGTAAACATTTATTTTCAATTTCTGACATTTCCTGCTGCAACTCAATTAACTAACTTCAATTAACTAATCTGAATTAAATAACCTCGAATTACAAGTACGAACAGGAGTTTCAAATTTTCAAAACCTCAAAATAACTTTCAAAATTTGTTGAATTTTATAGAGAGGACATAACTTTCTTTTCTCAGAAAATATTCCAGCAAAATTCCAAGAAAACAGATAAATGGTGGCCAGGTTTTTCAATAATTGAAAAAGTAAATTGAAACAAAAAAAATATTATAAAAAGCACTCATTGCAGTGTTTGAAAGTATTCTAAATTATTTTGAAATTTCAAATACTATCTATAAAATTAAACTTCTTTGATTCATTTATTACACGAACTAATCCGAAAAAAAGATTATTGCAAAGAATGGAGCACTTTTTTATTTGTTTTTTATTTGCTCTAAATTTCACTTTTTAGACAAGCAATCTTTTCAACTTTTAAAAATCATTCTATTTTTTCTTTTCTTCTAGAAACTTTTCATTCTTCTTTTCATTTCCGAAACGTAGAAATTGGGCGATGAGAGTGAAAGTGAGCTCTGCATCCATGTTCTCCAGAGGACATTCTCTCACGGAAGGAAATTTGAACATTGAAAGCAAGTTAAAGATTGATCATCTGCTAGTTTAAAATTTTCAAATTCATTCTTCCCAACGATTTTACGCCTTCTGTACAAAGCATTTCTTAAAGAACGCAATGAGATTTTTTCCGTCTTACTGCATGTTTCGGACGCTTAAGTAAAAGTTTTATTGACTTTTACGCCGTTCACAAGAAATTCAAACTAATGTTCGTAAATTCAAACATGATACAGTTAGTCGGTGGTTTAGAATGTACAGAAGCTTTGCTTAACGAAATGTTTCAGAAAACGTCAATTTTTATAATTAGCTCAAAAACAAGGCAATTGTCGTGTGCGCCCATCTCTGACTTATACCGATCGATTTTTAAGGAGCTAAAACGCTTGACGCAAATTCAAATTCAATCCAACTCTGCGCCGTTGGAAAGTTATTACAAATGTAGAACCACAGAAACCACTAGGTTTATAGTTGAAATTTTTACGTCTTTGCGAATTTTGATATTTTTGAAATGTACAGAGACTTTCATAAATTCTTAGACAATACATTATTGTCATCTTGGAGTTTTGGAACACAAATTATAATGAAGTAGTTTTGTGTAGTACGTTACTGTAGTACGGCTTAGAATTTCTGTTTTCTAAAAATTGCTAATTGTAAAATTAGTAGGGTAAAAGCAACGCTAAGTTGCCTTTCAAAGTTGTTTCATTTGCGGCATTTTTTTAAATAATCGCCATTCAAAAGTTCAAAAATTGTTTTTGAATTCCAAACCCTTCAAACACAGGCAATTTTGAGTTTTGAACACTGTGTAGATGTAATTTGAAATTGTGTTTGATTTACACCTACATCTGATGTTGATTACTACCTAACTTCTTAATTTTCCAAATACCTTCCACCCCCAAACCACAAAATTCCTGCTTGAAAACTACCTACCCGCTATTTATTAAACGCTCTGTACTCTCTGAATACTTGAAACCTCCTAAGGGCAAAAGATTTGGATCAAAGGAGATTTAATTTGATTGAATTTTGAGGCATAAAATTTTTTTAAATCTTTACCACTTGTAAGAAAGTCTACTTTTTGTACAGTAAATTTTTGAATCATTTATTGCAAAGTAATGTAGAGAGAGCCATGTGCAGTGCGTGTTTTACTTATTTATCAAAAACTCCAAAAGAGAAATTTCAACTGCAGTGAAATATGTACTGCCTCTTGAAACATATGTTTTTGTGTATGGCGTGTAGCTTAAAATCGACAATTGCACTATAGATGAAATGTAGAGAAACAAATCTCATACACAAGTTTTTGAAATGATCTGTGTAGCCTTTACTAAATAACTCTCTGTAATAAATGGTTTAGAAATGCTCTGTATGTCTGTGCTTACTAAAAAAAATTCCTTAATCATATACAACAAACGAACGAAGTTGTAACTGCAAAGATTTTTATAGCTTCCTAAAAGAGATGTATGTCGTGAAGATCAACGCAAAACTTTTAATTTTGCACTCTGGTCATGTCATGTAAAGAAATGTAAAACGGCCAAAACTCACACAACACCTTTTGAAACGCTCTCTATAATTATCCAAGTTTACTTAATAAACGCTGGTGGTAAGGTTGGTGGTAACTCCTTCCTACTCGCACCCAAAAAGCCATGCACAGTGCGATTTCTATTCCTTTGTAAAAAAAAAAAACATCAAATAAGTGTTAACTGCAATTATTTGGCCAATGCCCCCTAAAATTTTTATTTTTTTATGTATGGCGTAGAAGTTAAAAATCCAAAATTGCACATTGGTCCGAGATTCAGAAACTGTCAGCCAAAACCCAAACAGTATTTTGAAATGCTCTGTATAACCACCATGTACTACAATGATCTGTGTGAAACGGGCCCGTCTTTTGCGACAGAGGATGAATACTAGCTCACCGGCGTTGCGACAACAGTTCTGCGTAAAAATGATTTCCAACATACGACATCCGAGAGAGACACTCGTCGAGAGCTCTCTGCGCTTTCCCCAACTCCTCTGTGAAAATCGTAATCTGGATATGTAGGTAGAGCCCCTAATTTACCGAGCGAAATTCGCAAATTTAAAACATATTGCTTCCATTGAATTTCAAATTGACTTAATTTCGTAATTGACCTTTGACAACGCTCGGCGCTTCCTGCGTCAAGAGGCGAAATTCGCAAATTGAAAACATATTGCTTCCATTGAATTTCTAATTGACTTAATTTCGTAATTGACCTTTGACAACGCTCGGCGCTTCCTGCGTCAAGAGGGAAACAAATCGGCCTACGACCTCGTGCCACAGACCCTCGTCTTCCTCGACTGCATCTTTGACTTTGACTGGAACTCATGAACCACGCAATCAAAGTCGTACTTACACTCATGGAGAGCAAGGATGGATTTGAGAAGTTTGAGAACATTAGCAAAATGGACATTAGAAATATAATAAGGGAAATACAAAAGGACTAAAAAATACAGAGAGTTTTTTAAACCATCAATTGAAAACCTTGTTGTGCCTGCCTTGCTTATCGACATTCCGCCGTACAAGACTTTTTTGTTGTTTTCTCGCCATTTTTTTTTTTCAATTTGAATAGTGACAGAGTTCTGATAGATGGCTAACTTTTATATTTATAATGCATCGAAATGTCTTTAAAATTTACAATTCGAAGAATCTAATGATTTCGATACTTTATCTTTGCAAGATAAATTTGCAAAATTTGAGCAACATACAAAGCATTGTAAAAAAAATTTAGAACAGAAAGCCCATAAATCTGACTTGATGCTTTTGACAATTTCTCATTTTTCACAGGGCTGCGTTGAAGATTTAACCAGATTGAATTTGTGTTTCGTATTGCTTTGATTGGGTCTCTCAAGCCAATACTTAAGAAACGCACTGTATAAAATAAAGTTTTTGATCTATGGTTTTGAATACAAAAAAAATACTCACTGTATCTATTTTGTTATTAAGTATTTAAGGTGCTAAACCAAACTAGCAAATCCTAGGAGATGGGATTTTTTTTATAATTTCTCTTCGAACATATAGGGCTTTTCGAACACGAACACTAATTGATTTTTTTAGCCCGAGCTAGAGCTTTTCATGTCCATCTGTCCGTTACACGCTAGCAAACAAGCCTCATGTCACAGCGTCCCCAAATTTTGAACACATTTTCTTTCGGACAATTCAAAACCTAGGTTTAAAGATTGGGGTTGGTGGGTCAAACACATCGGGATCATAGCTCAAGGTAAAATATTCTTCATCAACAAATAAATGTGTCAGATCATTACCAAATTTTGTACCGGAAATTCATATGCCATTGCGAAGGCTGAATTCAAGTATCGCGTGCCCAAATCGGCTCACCCTGTCACATTTGTATATAAAATTGTCAAAAGATCACTTTTAAAGGGTGCGCTCTTAACAAAAATTGTTGTGCACAATTTGGATTCGGTTATGTAAATATTGTATCATGGCAGGCTTTGTTTGAAAGTTCTAACTACAGCAGCAGTAGATTTAGTCAAGGTTACTCAAATTTTATTAATTTTAGTAGTTAGTAGTAGTAGTGTTTTTTTAGCGTGCAGTCAATAAAAGGTTTTTGGACAGTTTTGAGTCAAATCGGTCCCACTGTGCAATGGTATAATTTGTTGCGTGTCTTCAAATGCATAAGTACAGTAATGATCTTCAGCCTTTTTGAGAAATTGTTTCGTAAAAACAAAATTAAAAATTTTGAGGTGATAAGAATCGAACCCGCGATGTTCGAGTAACATTTTAACACAGTAACATTTATTACCACTGAGCCACAGACCTTCTTCCTGTAAACCATCGGAAAAAGATTGGTGAAGTAGATGCCTGACGACTTGTCAACCACCAACAGTGTTCTATATATAGTAATTTTTCAAGGCAGCAATCCTGAGCGGTTCATGAGACATGGCTCATTTGTTCCGAGCAATTTTTTATTTCTATTTTTGTTCTAAAACTTGCGACAATTCCAAGATTCAAAAGAAAGTCAATTTGGCAATTGCATGGCTTTGCGCCGTTAGAAAGTCATTCGAAATAGAAAAATTAAAAGTTAGTACTGCATCATACCCCTTCTAGTGTTCAGTTCCTTCCTTGTGATAGTTATCATCTGTGCATAGACTTTCCTAAATTCTGAGGATGATAAATTGTAAACTTAAATTTTGGCTCTAAGCCAAGTTGTACCGAGTCTAATTTGTGCAGTACTAGCGGATTTACAAGAATTTCTGTTTTCTAAAAAAAATTGGTTCATTCTGCCTTTTAGAAAGTCTATGTATACTGAAAGCCTTTTATCTCTAGAATGTTGGCAGATTCTTGAAACAACCTAACAAAAGATCTTATATTAAATTTTCAGTTAAAATATAAAAACTTACAGTGAGCAACCTGGGTAGCCTAAAATATTCAGACAGTTTTTTACTTTTTTGAATTTTACTGTATTGTAGTTAAAGCGTAAGAGTAAAATTTTCATAATGCGGCATAATTTTACCAAAATTTCACTTCTCCAGCCAACATTCTCCGTTACAGCAAGTATGTCTCATAGTTTTCGAAATGTGTTTTTTAAAGTTTAAGGCTTCCTGCCTTTACCTTTTAGTAATTACCTTTAATATTTTCTAAGAATGTTTGAATTTTTCGTTCAAATAGTAGCTGGCTAGTGAAAATTTGTTCTAAAATTTAAGACAGAATAGTTTACAAAACAGTACGATGAGGAAGTCTGGATGCGTCAACTAATTAGCTAACTAATTTCAATTAACTAAGTCAGTTACATAATGTACAGGAATTTTTAATTCTGAAAAGGAAGCTGGATTTTTTAAAATACAAATCCTGAAAAATTTAGGCAACTAAGCTTGAACTTTTTGAACTTGTTCTATTTTACTTTTCTAAATTTCTGTTAAAATTGAATGCCAAAATTCAAAAGAAAGTCAATTTTGCAACTCCAGGGCTTCAAAGCATTAGAAAATTGCTCGAAATATTGATACCTAAAATGAAATTGCTACTAGTTACGATTGATCGATCGAAAAACGGCCTTTTAATGTTTTTGATCTACATTCTGTTCTTAGTTTTCAATTGCACAGAGATTTTCGTACATTTTGAAGATCATAATTTTTATCATAGCTAATATAAGTTTTGGCCAAAAATCAAGTTTTACCGAGCCTGACTCAGTTTTACTGGCTTTTGGTCTTGTTCAAATTTCTATTATCTAAAAAATTGATTCAATCTGCATTTGAGAAAGTCCCAGTAGAAGGCTAGCCACCCTGATGCGGTAAATTTGGTTCCCATATTGCTTCTCTTATGGGAGAGTCGAAAAACCAAAGGGTCTCCTCTTCCCATCTAAATTTTTTCCAACTTTGAGGACTAAAAATATCTAATCTACGTCTAAACGGCGTCTAACTAACAAATTCTAAAAAACAAACAGCCCTTTAGCTTAGAGATGCTTGTTTCTGATGGCTAAGCTATATTTATTTTTATTATTTAAAAAATCAATCAACCAGCCTTTTTTTTGGCAAGTTGTAAAAAATTGAAACCAAATCTGGGTGAAGAAAGTTGGTCCGCTAATAGAAGACGTGGATCATAGCGAAACGACCGCTCTCACAGACGATTAAGGGCTCTCTTAATAAAGAGGTCATTTAATTAAGGGCTCTCGCTTAATTGTCCTGTTAATAACAGTTTGTCTCACTCAAAAACGCCAGCAACTCCAGGGAAAACCTGGAGCAATGCAGATTTTGAAAGAGCCCTTTGATGTGGCATACCAAGAGGAGACGCTTCTGGATGTGATACAATACGATACGATAATTAATTCGATTCGATTCGTTTATTTGACATTTAGCAAAGCTATCGTCAACAAGTCGTAGATTAATTAATTAGTGGTTGGTA
>JAQFYP010000097.1:0-38291 GCA_034694865.1 Bilobella braunerae
CTTCCGTGAGATTTTTTTTAAATATACAGAGCTTTTCATAAGAAGCACGAAGTTTTTAATTTGAGATGTAGCAGCGCTAGTGAAAGTAAAAGTTAGAAGGTTAGCTCTATTAGTAGCCGTTATTCCCGCAAGGTACCTTACTCTTGTTTTTTTGAATCACACCTTGAATTACGAAAGGCTCTGCACAAATGATAGCGACTTCCTGTCGGGTGACTTCTGCATTCTAATTGACAGCAATTTCCTAGATTAGTTTTTATTCTCCCAGGACATAACCGCTCTGTACAAAAGGTGTGCGACAGTACGGAAACAAACGCCTCTGAAACAAAAAGCTCGTTTCATCTGCGTTTTTATGTGAAGTTAGTTTCTTAACATACACTTTCCGCAAATTAACTTTGAAAGACTCTGTATAAATGACAAACAGGAATACCCCTGGGAAGCTATGTATTTTAAATCATTTTCCAAAAACAGTTGACAACGTATTTTTCCTGGATTTTTCTACGAGAAAAAAAACAGCCTTGCATAGAGAGTTTCAGATGTGTGTGTTGTAGTGAAACATGCAACGCCGCTGAAATTAAAAACTTGGTGTACCGCTGTTGATCATGGAGAAGTTAGCTACTACTTCACCGCAACCCGAGACTTTCTTTTTCGTTTGATACTTTCATTTTGAAAGGCTCTGTACATGGAGGATCATGTGCGACGCCGAATCGCACAATGGCTTTTGGGATGTGCGGCCTTGGCGTTTGCAGCGGTGGAATCTTGGCTCTACAAATTGTCTTTATTTGGAACAGTCTGTAAGTTAAAATGCGGATATTCGATAGCTATTGAACCGATACTCGATAGCTCTATAGACGCACGATAGCTTCCATATTTCTATTTACAAAATTTAAAAATTATAAAAATTGGACCATGGCACCACATTAGCTTCGCGACTGTGCTTCAGTTGGATTTTTTAAACTTGAATTTATAGCTAAAAAGTTTGAAAAAATTTGGCATGCTGTTGAAATTTCTGCAAACTCCGGACAAAATGAAAATTGAACAAACTGAACACTGAGACAAATGAACATAAATTTCTTCGCATAAGCGCCATTCAGTTACTTTAGTGTTTCTATCTGACCAAGTCTCACCCAAGGTTTGGTTGGATGTGTTGGCTTGATAAATTGTACAACATTGAAATTAATATTTAGCTTAAAATTATTTATAATTTTTGTGTGCGAAATTAATTGTAATTAATTACTCTTTGCAGAGTGGAGTGGTCTGCCATTTTTGTTTTTTGCAATCATGAGCGTGATTGGTGCAATTTTATCCCTTGTGCTTCCAGAGACGGCCGGAAAGGTCCTGTAGGAGCAAATGGGGCAGAAGGGAAATAATGAAGCAAAAGAATTATACTCAATTACTCGGTCCTAGCAATTACTGAAAACATTTATAAATGCGGAAATTTTGTTATTGCAATTATTCTACTTTCAATTAAGTGGTTTGTGATAGCACTTTATTTTAACTTTTTGACTTCATGCCACTTAAACGCAAGAACTTTCTTCCTAGATCTTCTTTGCAGTTGAAAAAAAAAACTTGAATTTGCATTAAGTATTTTTATGTAATTTGACTTCTTCAGTATTTATTTACACAAAATTATGCACTTACAATTTCAATTACCAGTGACGCTTGAACGCCTAGCAGGAATTGTGCGGATGTAATCAGTCTAATTAATTGTAATTAATTACAAAAATCAATTGGAAACGGTTTCAACGTGGCCTAATGTTCCACTTGAAGATAAATGGCCCAACCACCAAATTGACTAGTATTACCATAATTACTTTTTTTAATTAACTTGTTCAAAAATTTGTTCATTCAATTATTAATTAATTAGGTAGTAATTAATTATTATTTAATTAACTGTAGCTTACCTCCACGTTATTCAAAGTCACTTGGTCAATTTTGGAATAAAGAGTAATCGGCGGCGAGGAGAATTACTTAATTCAGAAACTGCAGTTTTTTAAAAGTAAGATGCAGATGGCATTTTTCATGCATGCATTCTTGCATGACTTCAACGTTAGCTGGGCTTATCGTGTACGTAGTTTTGCTTGCAAAAAAAAACGCTTGCACTTTTTTAAATGGTTGTAATATTTGTTTTGAAAATGCTGGCACGTTTTTATAGAAAAATGAAATTTTTTGAATTTTTTTTTTAAATGCTGCTAAAATGTTTTTTGAATAATGCTTCTACTCTTTACATACAAGTAAATAAATGTTGGTATGATTATTAAAAAAATCAGTACTATTAAAAACTTTTTAAAAAAAAAGAAAACAGATAAAACAATTTCTAAAACATTGACTTAAGGTTCGGTAGGATCGCTGATAATCGTTGAGTATGTTCATGGAGTCGGCAGCGCTTCTGGTCGTGGTTCTCATAGCGCAAGTTTTTCAAAAACCTTTGATTCATCTTATAAAAAAAGGCTCGGTATACGTAAGGCATAAAAGTAGAAGAGACTCTGTCAAAATCCGAATAAAAAAAAAGAAAATTTATCTTCTGTTTAGTAGACTTCCTGCAAAATTGTTGGTGATTGAATAATTGAAGAGGGTTAACTATGCATGTGCATCTAAAAGGATTTTTGCAGCGCTACATTCGCCGAGCTCAACTTCACCCTGAAAGCGGTTTCTCAGCGTAGATAAAGCGCTGCTTTCACAAACGCTTTTCCTCAATAAGGAAACGCTGCGTTAAAAATGCTTTAGGCAAAGTAGAATATTAGACGAAATCCAACACTTTCACCGAGGCTTCTTTTGGCCGCTCCCATAACTTCATCCCATGAATTTTCAATGAGCAGTTTTTTCGCTGAGCAGCTCAAAATCAGCTCAGGTTGCAGTTGGTAACCTCGAGGTCACTGACCCTGATTATTGCCAAATGAATTATTCCGTCCAGAACTCAGAATTTGTATGGAGAAAGCTGCTGGAGTAGCGGTGAAAGCTGTCACCAGGAGAGTTAAGGAGCTCAATTAGAGGGTTGGAAATAAAAGTTAAGGGAAATATTGTTTTTGAGTTAGTATTAGGCGGAACATGGGTATTTGAGAAAGTTAATCGCTTAAGCGGGTTTTCTCCAGGTATGTTTTCTCAAATGATTATCTGTGGTTAGTGGGCGTGGAGGGATCAAGTGCAAATTGAGTGTCCAGTGGCCTCTAATTTCATTTTCACAACTTTCTCCAAATGTACGTTCTCCAAATATACGAACTACTTGCAATTTTGGAGAATTATACACCTAATTTCAACTTAAATCCTTCCACGCCCTCCATGTACAAAGGCAAAAATATCTGCTGTAAAAATATCCCGGAAATTTAAGAAAAGTTCATCAGATACATAGCGTTTCTTCAGTCCCATTTAAAGATAAAACTTTGTCAAAATAATGTTTGCTAATGCACTACTGTGAAAACTTTGGATTTCTAAACTTTTGTCTAAAACAATGTGTTTTTTTTTCTGGACATTCTCTTTATATAGAAATATTATATTATATGTAAAATCTCTGTAACTGATAGAGCTCCCATATTCTAAAAAGTGATTAAAATGAGAGTTGGCGGCAATCGATAACTGACTATTGCATAATATGACCCATTTTCAGCTAGTCTTTTGTCTCAGTGGCGTTGCACCATGCACTTACAACTTTCGCTCACATTGTGAAGGGCTCCTATTTGAAGAAAAAAATTGATGTAACAAAGTAGTCATAGTTAAAGTTGCATCAACATATCAACATATTTTTTTTCAGGAAATTTTTAGTTTAAGAAATTTGAGGGCGAACACAGATCCTATGTCATGCAAAAACTTTAATAATTGGACAGTTAATTAAGGCGGTTAATTAATGGTTAATGTTTCGGACAGGGGGAAGGAATTAGAGGGCAAAAGTAGGGCTAGTGCAGAAGTGAACTTCTGAAAAGTCAAAGAAAGTGCACTTGAGTGGTGTTTAATTGGGTTGAGACTTTTGTCGTTTGAGGGAATGCTCCTGGAAAGCTAATTTTTGATCTGGAGACGCTGGAAAAAGGGAGCGTGAGGGCACTGGAAGTGTTCCAGGAAGTGTCAAAGGATTCCTATTCATTAGCACTTTCTTCTCCAGCAAAAACTTGTCCAGGATCCGTGTCCAGGAGACTCTCCAGCTCATTTGGAAACCACATCCAGGGCTCAAGAGCAGAGTTCACGTGTTTAAGGAAACAGTGGGTGAGGATGGGGGAGGCCTTCAAGTGCCTCCAAGGGCTTCTCAATCATTTCTAAATCACATCCAGCAAATTCCACAATTCAATTTTCCAGCAGGAAATAAGCAAGGTTTAAAAAAAATTAAGTGAAAAATACGTTGTGGGAATTAAAATCAATTTGTCACTTAATAAAATTTATCTAATCATACGCACATGGTAATTTTGGTAACTTTTTGGTAATTTCCTAGCTTTTAACTCATAGTTTTAAACTACAGCGACTTTTCCTTTTTGTAGGAGACAAAAATGCTCTGTACATTATGCAAAAAGTATTTAACTGTTATTTAAAATGATAAAAAATTCAAAGGTAAAAATCATAATCCAGAATCCATTTGATGTTTAATCTATAGGAAGCGCTACGGTTGTTGAACATATTTGCAGTTGCAGTATCCAAAAGACTCGATGATTTTTCAGTTTGATTTTGTAAAAATTAATTTAAAATAGTAAAATAGTAGAGAACCGTTTTTCTGAAGGCTTGGTAAAAAAATGCTTCATTCAAATTCAAAGAAAGTTTCGAATTTTTTAAAATAGCGTTTTAAAATTAGCGTGTTAAATTTGTTCGAAGTCATGAAAGTACCCCCCATAAAAAAAAGGAAATTGAGCAAGTTGATTTGACCTCCAAGGGCCTCCAAATGGCTTCATTTATTCGTGACTCAAACGGCCTTTCAAAGTGGACATTTCTCCTTTTCTGTTAAATGATTTCTGCCACTTTCTCCTGTCAAATTGTCGTCCATATTGCCAGGGAGAGCTCTGAATAATCAACGTTCAAATCGCTTTCACTTATTAGAACAAAACTTTCTCTGCTTTCTCCCATATACTACTGAAGGTCGTTACCTTATGCAAAGATGAAAAGGTTCGATGAAAAGCGGAAATACAGCTTTCTCATTTGCTCATTTTCTGCTTAATTTTAGAACACGTTTCCTTAAGAACAGGAACTTTTCTTTTCCGAGAATTTTTTTTTTGAAGTTCTTGATTGCATATTCTCTAAAAACGTAAATGACGCTCACGCTCTAGAGTAAAACAATTTGAAACCAAATATGAAAAATTACCAAATCAAATTTGTTATGATACTTAAATTCCCTGAAGTTAATTTTCGATTTTAATTTACAGCGTTTTTTTTTTAACAAATATTAAAAAAAAAACCATTTTTTTCGTCTACAGGACACAGAAAAATGCTCTGTACAAAAAGTTCCGTTTTTTAAACAGCAAAATATTTTACGTTACAAGGAAAAAATGTATGTTCAAATTTCAATAGCTGCAACTTACGTTCAGCTATTGAAACAACGAGCTATTCAGCTCGTTCATGTTTTCATTTGGTGTTGTCCACTGACGAAAGTAGTTCCGAAGCGGGATTCTAAAAGTACTGCAAATATCGCATTTATTATAAAAGTAGTGGATGTTTTCAATAAATTTTGTAAATTTTTTTTGAAAAATTGAAGAAATTTGATATTTTCGATTTTTTTCTGTATCATTTTTAAATTATTAGAAAAGCACACTTTGCAAACGAACTATTAGCTATTTACAAAAATATGACTCTGTAGATCAATAGTGAATCGTCTCATCAGCTGAACTACAAAAGTAATGAGGACGGAACTCGACTTGTTGTTTTTCACTCGGCTGCATGAACTAGCAAGACATTGTACTCAAGCGTAAAGGTGCTGCGAGAACCGCAGTGTTTTAAAAGTATTGTATCACAGTATTTTTGAAGTATTGGAAGTATCGCAGTGTTTTAATAAATTAAATAGCACAGTATTTCCAAATTGTGTACTTCCCCTTGCCATGAAGTTAGTTATTGTCGCAGAACTTTCGTTTGCAATCATTGGACTTTAATTTTAATTTTTGCAAGTTTTTTAAAAGTAGAGTGAAAGTGATTGATTTGCAGCGTTTTTTTAAGTTATGTTTGGCACAGTCTCTAACGGACAGAAGATCAGCCTCTGATCTCCTGAAGACGAACGAGTGGTGCGCCTGTTGGGACTGAAATGTCCGGAACGCGCCCTCGAATTTTAAGAAGGAGTGGGGCCAAGTGGCTTTTGATTTTACTGTTTCCCCACCGGGCCCCACCAAACCTACTCAAGCCACGTTGTCTCTCAGACGAATTTCACCGTTCAAGGAACAGTCATTAAATACTTTTGAATCTCTCGGTTCAAGGGAAAGTGAACAATTAAAAAAGTTTTTTAGTCAAGTTGAAGTGGAGCTGTGAATAGCGGATGAGAGGGAGTCTGTTCGTGAAGAAAACCGTTAGAGACAACGGTTTTTTCCACGGTTTTCACTGAAGACATAGGGTGTGCAAATGAGAGCAGGAAGTGGAGGGTTTAGCACAATTGTAAAATTAGACTTTGTCTCTCAGCCCTAGTAACAATTCGTAATCCGAAAGTATGAGATTTTTTAAAAACTATTTTCAAATAGCTATCTAAAACTAAAATCTGAGGCTCAGTTTCAACAGGGTTTGAACAGGAGTTAAGTTAAAAATATCGGATAATTGCAAATATCAAAGTATAGCTGGGAGAAAGTAGCACATAGTCATCTCATAAGTTTTAAATTGAATTAAAATAACCTTTCTCCAATTTATATGTGTTCACTTATGGAAAATTTAAATTTAAAATTAAAGGACAACATAAGTTTGAATTTTAATATTTTGGCAGATTACCATTGGGTAGCTTTAGAAGGAAGTTTACTTTATGTTTGAAAGAAAGAGTTTCCTTTATTTCAGGGGAGAATTACTGCAATTTTTGAAGGATAAGGTAACATTATTTTAAGAGGATAAAATAACAGCTAGTTTAGGAGGAGAAAGTAGCATTCTTTCGGAGAAAGTAGCATAATTTATTAGGAGAAAGGGACGGGAGTGAAAGTGGAATCAGATTTCTGTTAAATTGAATAAGAGTTTCCTGGAGGTGACTTGGACAGGAAAGGAAGCAGATGCTTTCCAATTTGCCCCACTATGTCCACGGTGTCAATATATTCAAAGTGTAAAATAACGACCTTACGGCGGAGACTCTTATTGACTTCAAACAGGAAAACACTGTATTTGAACTTTCTCCGAAAGAGAAAGTCACCTCCATCTGACAAATCAAATCAGTTTGTGATCATTTTCTCCATTTTTTTGGGTTGTTATTTCTTTCCAAATTACAAAGCGACTCGGCTGTCAAAAGATAAATTCAAAAAGTTAATTAATATAATAAAACGTTGTCGAAATGTAAAAATGTTTTCCAAACAAACACATCGTAGATCGTAGACAGAATGAAGGAAATTTGAAAACAAAACTATACAAGATTTTGAAAATCGTTGCTTACCATTGAAAAAACACCAAATGGCTTTTTGATTAAGAATGATTTTGAGCAGTTTGAATAACTGGTGAAAATATTTGCATAATTTTTGAGAGTTTTGTATTTAACTCTTACCTCTACAAAAAAGAAAAATCCGGAAAAGGTAGTTTCAAAATCAATATTTGTCAAAACAAGGTAGGAAATTTAGTGCCAAAATGTAACAGTCCGTCTTTGGTGAAAATATTTAGATTTTACATTTCACACTTTCTGTTACTTTCTCTTTTGGAATCCAATCGTAGGATGAAATGGCCAATTTTCTCCTTTAAGCTCACTTGAAGATTTAAAAAAACAATTTGATTCTGGAGCAGCTGGCAAGTCAATTTACAGCTTTTGAGATCAAGCGTTTACGTTATTGATAAGAATCAAAACTCAACTGGAGACTTCTCGACCAATCAGAGCCCTTCTTTTGTCCAGGTTGACTTCCGAGGACCATGGTGAATGAAGCGGTGTCCGGAGGGAGTGACTGGGTGAGTTGTGAACATGATAACAAGCACTTTTGTCGCACAGTGCAGCGACGGATGTCGCCTTGGGCTCCACGGCTATCGGCTACGGTGTCTCTTTCTCGGCCTCCTGGCTATGCTCTTCCGCATTGTCATCCCAAATTTGGCCCTGACACTTTGGCTCATCATGGTCATGGCTGGAGTTCTCTTCCGTAATTTTTTTTAAATATACAGAGCTTTTCAGAAGCATGAAATTTTTAATCTGAGATGAACCTGGGACGTAACGCCATTAGAAGTAAAAATTCAAGGAAATTGGTCAGATCTATCAGTAGCCTTTGGTTCTAGTGATATCCGGTACACCCGTAATCTTGTCCTTTTGAATCACACCTTACATTATGAAAGGCTCTGTACAAATAACAAGGAGTTGCCGTCGGGTGACTTCTATTAACGCATAGCATTTTCCTAGAACAATGTCTCGAGACATAAAAACCGCTTTGTACAGGCTCAGAAAGTGTGCGGTAGCAGGGAAACGGCAACAAAGCAAAGCCACTGAAACTAAAAAAAACTCGTTGCACCTGGGTTGTTCATTATAAATTAGTTTCTGTTTTAATACTTTCTGCACCTTACTTTTGAAAGACTCTGTATAAATGCCAAGTAGGAATGCCTTGGGGTGACTAACTTTGTAATTTATTTCCCTAAAACTGGAAATTTTTACGGGACATAACCGCTTTGTACAGAGAGTTTCATATGTGTGTGTGTTGTAGTTAAACGGAGAAAACGCAACGCCGCTGAAATTAAAACCTTTGTGTACCGCCGTTGCACAAGGAGATGTTAGTTGAAGTGGCTACATCTACCTAACTTTTTGTTTTGTTTTTACACCTTAACTTTGAAAGGCCCTGTACATGAGGTTTTTGGATTGTAAAAGGGGTGGGATTCCTTTGATTCGATTTCTTTTGTGGATGAAAGATGCATTCAAATTCCTCAAAAGTAAATGAGATGCCACGGGGAGCGTGAAGTGGAAATTTCTTTCCACCCTTTTACTTTCTAATCACTTTCTCCTAAAGAACTTTCTCCTTCATTTTCAAAATACGTTTTCGCACTTGCTTTCTAACAAGAGCGCTGAGCAAACTTGTCCTAAAAAGTTGTTTTAGTTATTTAGAAAAACTGTTTGAACGAGTATCGACTGTTTTGTAAATAAGAATAATAAGGTTTTCTTTCACCTTAGAAATGCGGGAGATTTCTCAAAAACACAGAATGTGCAAGCGGTGAAAGCGATTTTTGAAAGTGCGGTTTCTCTTGCTAATTCAATGCCATTTGACGGAAGGTGATTTTCAAAATTTCACTCCTTTTTCCCTTCATAATAACCATTCACATTGAGCGCCAAACTTTAAATTCGAAATCTCATTGAAACGTTCTCCTTTAAGTGTCGTTATAAATCCTTCCGAAACGAAAAACTGAAATTGTGTGTTCAAAATAATTAAAACAGTTTCCATTTTTTCTAGTGAGAATTTATACAGCACAATAACAGATTGCTACTTGTAGAAATCGACGCTGTACAATGGTACGCTACTTTTGAGAATTTGCGCAGCACAGTGGTCTGATACTTGCTGAAAATGGCGTCGCATTTTAGTACTCCAATTTTAGTACTTCAAATCCAATTCAAATAAAACGTTTAAAATATTGCTCCAAAAATACATAAATTAGTTATGTTTCGTTTTTTTTATGCTATTTGACATTCGCCTATGGCCTGGTCAACATGATTCTTGTGTGAGTGAGTGGGAGAGGATGGTATCAGCGTGTGAGTTGACGAGGAAGTTCTGAGGGTGTGATGCGAAGGGCTTTCTGCTAGACTGTGGACGTGGGGTTGACCACCGAGAAGCATCTTGCTTAGGCAGAGGCCCAACACGGTCCTACGCATACCGGCTCAAGCCCACCCTCCACAACCGCAACTACTGCACGCTTCCAATCACCACTACTACTCCACTCACTTTTTTGTGCGGTTGCTGAGATTCGATCTCGGCACCAACCCAAGCTAGGACAAGGGTCCTAGCCCCCCGGACTCCGGGCCGTGGGCTTACGAAATGTTTAGTTAAGAACTCAACTGTAGAACCATGGCGCAGCACATGCAAAACAAAGAGCTATTTGTGTGTAAATTTCACGCAGCACAATAGTGCTTTTGCAAATTGAAGCAGCACAAAAAACGCAGCTTGAACGTTTTGCAACAGAATGGTATTGGCCCCCAAAAAATTCTTCTCTGATGGCCCCAGCTCCGCGATGATGCTGGACAGGACAACCTCATTGCGTCAAAAATACGTTTGAGGAAAAGTCAAGCAATTGTGCCGGAGGGGAGTCGCAACATTAGCCTCAACGAATGCTCAGATAGCGTTAGACTCGTTAGTCAACTAAATCTGGGTAAGTCGTTTCAGGCGATTTAATTTAAACTATGATAATTAAGTTAGTTAATTGTTTGACTACTAACTCAGCTAATTAATTAACCAATAAAATGATACAGCACTAATTAGTAAAAAATGTCAATTTATAATATGGCTTCCCGATTTTATCTGGACCAATAGGCGATCGGGGTGCAACTTTTCTCGAGTCCCTGCAAACCCCCAAAGTGAAAGCAGACTCGGGCAATGAGCTCAGGTTGGTGAAAGTCAGTTTCACTTGGAGAAAGCAACTTTCTTTTGTTTTCTCAACCCCCTTAGCGCTTTTGCTTTTATTCAATCCAATACTTAACATGGGCCAAAACACTTTTCCACCGAAAAAAAATATGTTTAGCTTAGGAAACTTGAGGCGTGCAAAAGTGAGATTTTATACAATTCTATATTCTAAATTCTAAAAAAAAATTAAAAAAAAATGGATTATGGCCCAAAAGCCCATTGATGACTCCATTTAAGCAGAAAAGATACACGCAACATGACAATACAATCAACGCCATTTTGAACGAGTTTTGAGCAAAAATGAAGAAAAAGAATCGGCGATTTGTTGCCTACACAGAATTGTACCGTTACTCGTTAAATCTGAAAATAACTTTCATTACCAAGGGATAGAGGTGCTTTATTTTTGATAGATGTACTGTGTGACGCACTTTGTATTTAATTAGCATTTCTCTATAAAAAAAAAACAAAACAAAAGAAAACTCTTAACTTCCCAGAATTTCACTTTTGTACCGGAAATAAAAACGCTTTGTAGAAAACGTAAGATAATTTGTAACACTGCAATAAGAGGTGGGTTTCTAAATGAGAACAATTAAAAAAAATATGCTTTCGCTTTTTTAAATTTGCATTTATGTCTGTTGGTTTTGTGGAAAGTTGCGTTGTGGCATAAAATGTGGATGGTTGAAGTTGCTTTGAAAGTGAGACAAAGGAAGTGGAAATGGAGATGAAGAGTGGAGTTAATTAGTTGTGTATTTCAGACTCAGTTCCATTGTGAGGCCTGGAGGATCCTGGACATTTCCTGGAAGAATCCTTGGGAAAGTTGCAAAGGAGAAGATTTCCTTGGAGAAGATGCGCCCAAGTCATAATTAAACCAACGGAGAAAATTAATTAGCAAAAGTCACCCCTTTGTCTCTTGAATCCATGCCTCAAAAGTCACCATAAAGATACGACAAAAGGTCACCACTAGACGCTTTCTCCAAAAATCTACTTTCACCAAAAATGTACTTTTTTCATACAAATTCTACTTCCCCATAATTGTATTTTCCCATTAACTTCCTCCTAATAATATTTTATTTTCCATTTTCCAAAGAAATTACTTTCTTAACAGTTCACCAAAAAT
Source organism: Bilobella braunerae (assembly GCA_034694865.1). Taxonomy (NCBI): domain Eukaryota; kingdom Metazoa; phylum Arthropoda; class Collembola; order Poduromorpha; family Neanuridae; genus Bilobella; species Bilobella braunerae. The sequence continues at coordinate 11,767 of JAQFYP010000097.1, forward strand.
ACTCTCTTTTTTTTCGAAAATTAAAAAAATAAATATATAAAAAAAAATGCAATTTTCTAGGAAGAAAATATATACTCTCTGCTTAATCATGCTTTCGGTGGAAGTTTTGCTTTAAAATAAACTCTACAAAATGTACTTTCAATAGAATACACTTTCTTCAAGAATCTGAAATTATACAATTTTCTAGATAACGTTACTTACTCAATGACTTACTTGTTCCTCCAAAACAAATCTACTTTCTCCAAGTTTTTTTTTAAACTTTCAAAAAATGTACTTTGTCTCTGAAGATGACGACAAAAAGAAAAAGTATGAGGTGGCAAGTTAGAGATTCATGAGTAGGCAATTCGAGAAATTAGCTTCGACGTTGTTAAAATGTCACCATTCCCACTTACCTCGTCGTCTTCCAGCGCTGGAAGCAGCCAATTAAATTCTTCCATTTCTCCTCCTCTCTCGACTAGTCTCATGAATTTAGAGGACAGTCGCCACGACATAAATTCAGCAGAGAGAAAAACTAATGAAAATTTTTGAAGGCTGGCAACAAATTATCACAAAATAGAATCACTTTCTCCACATTCTCCTTTAAAACTTTACAAAACAAACAAGTACAAAACTTTAAATAAACGAGTGTAAGCGAGCGGGAACTCTCTCTTCATGACTCTCGTTCGTTTGCTGAAAGTTTTTTTTTTTAATATCGACTGTTATTTTTAACTATTATATTAACAAAATAACACTAAATATGTCTAGTTAATCTGATACTTATTTAAATTTTTAGTACTTTTCACATTTAAAGAAAAAGTAAATTTAACAATTACTGAATGCCGAATACAAAATTATCCATCTAATCCCTGATCTAAATCTACGATTCGAAAAGGTCAGCAGTTTTGATTACTCTTCCATTTTGTGATTTTTATGGAATTGGAGATTCAAATATTTATTTTTGGCAAAATGTTTGCACCACTACAAAAGATAATGTTAAGAAGTTGCTAAGCTAAAAAAAAATAAAATTACAAATCTAGATCTTGTTATTCAAAAAATTCCAAGTCTTTCCGGGTGCCTATAAAATTCTCCAGATTCTTACGGGAGCTGGGGAAATGTGTTTGTAATGATTTGACAAAAGAGAGAAAAGTAAATACATATTTGATGGCTGTAGTCTTGTAGGAGTTGCTAATCTCCACACTTTATAAAAACTTTCTCCTGTGAATCTGGAGAAAGTGAGTGAAATTATGAAGGGCTCTTCAAGGGCTTCTCTGCATGAATTCTTATTTTCAGGGCCTTAGGGCCATTAGGAATTCATTTTCTCCACTTTCTCCAACCATCTTCTCGCTTTAATTCTAAGGAAGTCTAAAAGAACTTTGACTCAAATCTTTCATAGCCAAATTTCACTTCTAAATGTACAACTCCTCAAAGAAAAAGAAAGTAAACAATAAAAGTACCCCCCCCCCCCATTTCATGCTTGAAAAATGGAGAAAGCATTTGGACTTTCCCCATTTCACCTTCATTCCTTTCCGCCTAATTGCCTTCATTCACCTCAACCAAAAGTTAGGATCTCGTAATTAACTCCCACAATCTCCATCACTCCAAATGACTTTCACCGGCTCTTACACCAAGAAGAGAGAGAGAGATCAAATAAGAAATTTTGGACCAATAACAAGGCACTACGCTGAGCAGCTCTCCTCATTGCCTCGCTCACCTTACTTTCTCAGAACTCTTACGTTTTTAGGTTGTAAAATTATGGTGGTAAGTAACTGCATCATTCATATAGTATACACTCTATTTTGAATCAGTTTTTCCTGTACTATAACCCTCCAGAATGGTCGTGTGACCCTCCCTTTGTGTCATGTGACGCTCCCATTTGGTCATGTGTCTTTAATTACTAAGTGTTCAATAGTGCAATTTATGGTGGGCTCAGAAGATCGAATTTTTGGTAATTGTTGAGCTTCGGTTCTTTTTTATGAACAAATAACTCTCAAAAACTTTCCAGGATTTTAAAGTTAGAAAAATTGGACAAATGAAGTTACTATTAAGTTTTAATTTTTCCCAAATTTGATAAGCTTCTGAACTTTCACTTCTTGTACATGATTGTTCTTATTTTTTAATTTGTTGAGACGCAGCGCTGCAAATGCTCTGTTTCTACTATTAGCATAGGAAATATTTTTATCAAAATGAAGGATGCAAATGAGTTGCAAAATTTTTACTTGTCATCCGGTCATTAGTTTAAAAATTTCAAAATACGTCTCAATTTATACTTTTCAGTTCACATTATCCGTCGCTTCGAACTTTCCCGAAGAGTCATAATCATCCGCAGAAGCGGGAAATTTTAAACAGTTTAAACATGTTAAACTCGTCGTAAACAAAAATTAAACAACTTTCTACAATTACTCCAATATTTATTAAAAAGTGTAAACACTTCACTTCTGCCGAAAAAGGGGCTGCAATTAGATTTTGATGAAGCCAAAAAAATCGTCTTTTTCTGTTTTTAAAATAGTAAACTGGTAATAGTTAGGTAACTATAGGTAATAGTTAAATCAGTAAATATTTCAATTTAGTTAACAAAGTTAAGTTTAAGTTAAGTTAATTAAAATAAAAATTACTAAATATAGTAATGAGTCTAGAAACATGTAGGGAAATTTTGTTCCATATTCCATTTTGTTACATTTTCGGATTATTTGTCATTTTTTGGTGGAAATTTTGATGAAACTTATTTTTGACATATCTTGAAAAATGAAATTTCATCTTTTGGAAATGTGAAATGTTTAGAGAAGGTAAAAATGAAAAATAGAAACTAGGCCTTAGAAGTCACGTTAGTATTTTAGGTGGCATGATGAAGTGGACTTGAAGTAGTTGATTTCGAATTTTCTTTTCACGCTTTTACTTTCTAATCACTTTCTCCTAAGTAACTTTCTCTTTCATTTTCAAAATACGTTTTCACACTGCTTTCAAACCACATCACTGAACAAAATAATTCTAAAAAAAAATGTTGTTTTAGTTTATTTAGAAAAACTGTGTGAACGAGTATCGACCGTTTCGTAAATAAGATTAAGGTTCTGTTTCTAATTAGAAATGCGGATATTGTCAAAAAAAACAGAGTGTGCAAGCGGTGAAAGCGATTTTTGAAGTGCGGTTTCTCTTGCTAATTCAATTCCATTTGACGGAAGGTGATTTGCATTCAAATTTCCCTCCTTAACATCCATTGACATTCAGCGCCAAACTTTAAATTTGAAATCTCATTGAAACGTTTCTCCTCTAATCGTTGTACTACAAATCATTCTGAAACAAAAAAAAACTGAAATTCTGCGTTCAAAATAATTAAATTAGTTTGCATTCTTTCAGGTGAGAATTGACACAGCACAATTGCTACTTGTAGAAATCGACACTGTAAATGGTAGGCTGCTTTTGAGAATTAACGCAGCACGGTAGTCCGATAGTTGCTGAAAATGGCGTCGCATTTTAGTACTACAATTTTAGTGCTTTAAATCAACTTAAAATAAAACGCTGAAACTTTTGCTCTAATACTATTTAAGTTAGGTACGAAATGTTTCGTTCAGAATTCAACTGGAGAACCATGGCGGAGGACATGCAAAAAAGAGCTACTTGTGTGAAAATTTGACGCAGCACAATACTGCAATTGAAAATTGACGCAGCACAAAAGAAAATTAACGCAGCTTGAACGTTTTCCAACAGAGTGGTATTGACACCCAAAAATTTTTTCTTGATGCTCCGTGATGAGATGATGCTGGACAGCCTCATTGCGTCGAAAATACGCTTGAGGAAAGGTCAAGCAATTGTGCTAGAGGGAAGTCGCAAGATTAGACTCAACGCATGCTCATCCATCGATAGACTCGTTACTCCACTAAATTTAGGTAAAGTCGTTTCATGTGATTTAATTAAAGCTAAATGATAATTAAATTAGTTAATTATTCGACTAATGACTCAGCTAATGCATTAACCAATCAAATGATACAGCACTAATTAGCAAAAAATGTCAATAAACTTGTAATCTGGCTTCTCGATTTTATCTGTACTAATTATCGAGGTAACTGCAACATTGATATAAAGCTACACACTACTTTAAATCAGATCATTCCTGTAACCCTTCAGAATGGTCATGTGACCCTCCCAATGGGCCAATGACTTGATTTTTAATTACTAATGGTTCAATAGTGTAATTTTTGGTGAGCTCAGAAGATCTCAACTTTGTTAATTGTTGAGCGTCGGTTTTTTTTATTAACAAATCGCTCTCCAAAATTAAAGGATTTTAAAGTTAACAAAATTGGACAAATGGATTTATTATTAAATTTTAATTTTTTTTAATACCTAGATTTGATAAGCTTCTGAACTTTCACTTTTTGTACATGATTGTTCTAATTTTTTCTAATTTGTTGAGAAGAAGCGCTGTTCTGTTTTTAATGTACTATTAGCCAAGAAATTTTTTTTTCCAAAATGAAGGATGCAAATCAGTTACAATTTTTACTTGTCATCCGCCCATTACTTTCCAAATCTCAAATACGCCTCATTTTACTTTTCTCAGTTTATTGCATCCAACGGTCCAACCTTACCCATCATCCGCATCCATTTTAAACATTTCTCAAATTTTTCTAAACTTTAAAAATACTTCGGCAAAAAAAAAGTTAGCATTGGATCTTGATGAAGCAAAGCGTTTTTTTTTCTATTTTTAAATAAATAACGTAAATATTTAAATTTAGTTATAAGTAAAATAAACAATACTTTACTTACCTTAACCTTAAGTTTTAGTAATAAATCGTCTCTCAAAAAATTATGAAAACTTTCATATTCCGTTTTGTTATATTTTACTTAGTACTAATAAATTAGAAAATACACAATTTTCATTTACAAGAAATATCTTCAAATTATGCATCATTCTTCTTAAAAAGCATAGATATTTATTTCCACTTCTTTTTGTAATAAATTCTGATTTAATTACGATCAACGTTAATAGTTATTGATTTTTTTAATTACTTTAAAGATTTTAGGTCATTTTACTTTAGGCCCTTTTTCGCTTTAGGTCCTTTTACTCGTTAGGCCCTATTTTTTAGGCCCTTTATTTTAGGCCCTTTATTTTAGGTCCTTTTTTAAGTCCTATTACATGGAATCGTTCAGAGAAGGTAGAAATATAGAAACTGGGCCTTAGAAGTCACGTGAGTGTTTTTGGTGGGATGATAAAGTGGACTTGAAGATGAAGGGAGAAGGCCCTTCTGCTCCTCTCAAATGGCCTCATCCAGCGTCTGCTCTCGGCCTTGACATCAACTAACGTTTTATTTCTTAATCGACTTTCTCCAGGATTCTCCAGGAAGCATTGCTGGAGAGGTGGAGGTTCCAATAGAAGGCATTTTGATCATGCTTAAGTGACAGGCGGATCAAATTGAAACCGTTCACATTAGACTTAATCGACTTACGCTGTAGAAGAAATTGCCAAGTTTCTCAAGGCCCCGTTTTAAAAAATAACGGGGAATAAATACAAAAATCTGGTACGTAGAGACCGTCCCCTCATAAATTGCTTTAGTACTGCTGAAATCCTGGAGAAAAAGTAAATTCTGAAGAAAGTATTTTGTGAAATTTGTGAATACAGAAGGACGGAGGCTCTTCTCCAGGGCCTCTAGTTGAAATATTTATAAAGTTTTAGGCTGCAGTCTCCATTCAGGTTCACTTGGCTGGATTTCCTGGAGAAAGCAAATTTTGGACCCTTGAAACACAAACGGAAAAGTGATTTTTTGGATTTCATCTTGGAGAAAAGATGCTCCTGGACTTTCCTGGAGACAATGGAGAAATGTCCAGCATTTTTTGTCATGAACTGGGACAGCATTTTTTTTTCATTTTTAACCACAAACTGTACTTCTCCAGCATTGCGAGGAATCCATCAAGTTTTCTAAATGTATAATTCATAATTGAAGACCTTTCTCGATTTTAGAACATGTTTGAACACACTCTCCAAATGTTCCACATAAAAAATTAACTCGTTTTCTCTTGTCGTACTCAGCTTACTCTGCCCACGTGATTAATGTACGACCCTTGATTTGCTTACATTATACAAAGTGGTGGGAAAGTTTGAAAACAGAAAAACATGCATTCCGTTGTCGATTTGATGTATCGTGCGTTTCACTCAAAACAAAGCAAATAAAATTGTAGTTCACTTTGTTTTAAACCGGTGAGTTTTGCTCCCTAGAATCATATTTTTTTATGTAAGTTTCCAACGTATGTAATCGAAATGGTCACACAATATGTTACCTGTGCTTCAACTTGTACTGGTGGCCATGCACTGCTTCAAAGATACATTTTTTTTACTTAAGGCTAGCAAAACAAGCTCGTGCTAAAATCCTCCTGTCCTAGGACGGGCTTATTTCCTCAGTCTTACATACTTTTACTACGCTGATTTATTTTTAAAATTACGAAGGTAGGACGTAGTTAGAAGTCCGAATAAATCTAAGTGAAAAGGGCGCAAAACAGCGCTTCAAAATTATTCCAGGAGAGTCAATCGCTGCAAAATCGCTTCAAAACTTTCCACAACATCAATTTACAAGTTTTACACTCTGGGCTTCAAAGAGGGAGGTTCCGGGGAAGTAAAATCCCTTGAATGACTTGATCCCTCTTGTAAACCGTAATTTTGAATTTAAAAAAAAAATCCACAATTTTTTTTGCCTATTCCGCATTTTCCCGCATGTTTCCCTATATCTTAATTGTAACTTACTTAACTAAAAAAAAGAGCTTCAAAAAACAAATTCAAGAAAATTAACTACAAATTAAGCAAATACAAGAACTTTTTGCTTATATAAAATTTTCACATGTGCGTTGATCCTATTTAGAAAGGATCTTCATTAGAATAATAATGAATTCTTGTGTCCTTTTTTCTCTGCCAAGGAGCGATTCAGAGAGGCAGAAGTGTTAAGATTGTGCTCTGGGTGAATGTGCTGAGGGTTGTAGAAGCCAGGAATTGCAGATTTTTATGACCACGTGACTTTCGGTCACCGTAAATGACACGGGCGTTTGCCCCTGCATGACCTTTGATTCATCTTATAAAAAAGGCTCGGTATACGTTAGGCATACAAGTGGAGCGAATCTGTCAAAGTTTGAATTCGAAAATAAGGAAATTTGTCTTTTGGACTTTCTCCAATGTTTTACCTTGTCAAAGAACACAGCATGTTTGACTTACAAAATGCTACTTCAAGCAAGTTTCAAATTTAAATATTTTTTTTTAATTTTGAAGCAAATGCATTTGCAAATTTTCGCAAACATGGTGTCAATACATAAAAGCAATGCAATGGCAGAAGTTGCAAAACAAGTTCTCAACGGAAATTGTCTCTAATTATTTTTGTTGTTTACCTACCGAGAAAGGTCAGAGTGAATGTAAGCTACTTTCACAAAAATGTCAATAGCGTAGTTTAAGACCGATGTTTTTTCATTTGGCGGCGTCAAATGACAAAAGGTTTGCAATTTGAAAGACCGTCTACAAAGCCTTTCCTATGTCCCGTTCAAAAAGAGAAAGTCCGAGAGGCTAAATACTATAAAATAAAATTATGAAATTGTCAAAGACTCGTCATGCACTACGGTGACGGGGGTTAGGTTTTAATTGGTTACATTTTATTTTACTAAAAAAAAGTTCTCGTTCGTACAATACATCAAAAAACCTCTGTACAATAATTTTCGAAATTAGTGAGGGCTGTTGACAATTTACTTTGCGTCTTTGGGGATTTCTGTGCAATTTGAAGAAGCAAGTGCAAATTTTAATTGGATTTGAGTCGTTTGTTTGAGTGGATTAAATTAGTAAAGGTGTGATGTTGCTTGTTTGAAGATTGGGAAAGTTGAGGGGTTGAATAATTGAAGAGGGTTAACTATGCATGTGCATTTAAATGGAGTTGGCAGCGCTGCTTTGCCCAGCCCAGCTTCTCCTGCTCAAAGCCGTTTTCCAGCGCAGATAAAGCGCTGCTTTCACAAACGGGTTTTCTCGATAAGGAAACGCTGCGGTGAAAGTACTTTAGGCAAAGTAGAATTTTAGGCAAAATCCAACACTTTCACCCAGGCTTCTTCTGGCACCTTCCATAACATCAACCCATGAATTCTCAATAAGCAGTTTTCTCGCTGAGCAGCTAAAAATCAGCTCAGGTTGCTGGCTGGCGACCTCGAGGTCAGTGATCCTGATTAATGCCAAATGAATTGTTCTGTAGCATACATAACTCGGATGCATTTGACTGGGAAAAGTTGCTGGAGGTACGGTGAAAGCCATCTCCGTTTAGGAGTCAATGAGCTCAATTACAGGGTTGGAAGTAAAAGTTAACAAAAATGTTGTGTTTGAGGCTTAGGCTGGAAGGCGGGTTTTGGGGAAGCTAATCGCTTAAGCCGGAAGTGAAAGTGAGCTTTTTCCAGGTTGAGTGTCCAGTGGCCTATAATCCCGTTTCCACGACTTTCTCCAAATGTGCTTTCTCCACATGTACGAACTACTTGCATTTCCAAGGACTAAACACCCAATTTCAACTTAAATCCTTCCACGCCCTCCTTGTAAAAACGAGAAAATTTGCTCGCAAAAACATTCCAATAATTTAAGAAAAATAATACAATCAGATACATCAGAATCAGAATCAGATACGTCCCTTTTAAAGAGATAACTTTGTAAATATCGGTGGAATAACAAACAAAATGTCAAAATAATAATAAATAGATAATAAATATAATTTTTGGATTTGGTTTCCAAAGTTTTATATAGCACAAGGTCTAGTTTACACAACTTTCTATTTGTGGACGAGATATGGAAACTTAGCAAACCGAGCACTCAAAACTTAAAAAACGTTCAAAATCCGATCACTGCGTATAATTATTTAATAGTCCTGAGTTAGTTTTTCGTTTGAGTGGCGTTCCGTACCTTTCGTTCAGCTTCTGGAATGCTCTGTATATTTGAAAAATGAATTGCTGAATAAGTAAGTCATCAGTTGCTTCAAATTACATTCTATATAACCAGAATATGATAATTTGAAGGATGTATTTTGCCATTTGCCAATGTACAAAGCACTCAAATTGTGTTTGTGTAAAGCAATTGCATTGCACTGACAAATGGTGAAACATGGTAAAACCGCCAACCATGATTTCACTATATGTAATTCCAATTGCAATCCAATACACCTGCAATGTAATTGCTCAATTTGGTCTCGGGCAAAATCAATTTACACTTACACATTTACAATTCTAGTATCAATATATTTTTCTATTTTTTCAGGGGTCATTTGTTTTTAGAAATTTGACGGCCGCACACAGGTCCTACAAAACTTATTCAAAGTTATTTATTATTATCATTATTATTAATATTATTTAGTTATTTTAAAGCTAATTAGTGGAGTTAATTATAAGTTAATGTTTTAACAGGGGGAAATAGTTAGAGGGCAAAAGTTAAGCTAAGGCAGAAGCCAACCTCTGAAAAGTCAAAAAAAGCGTGTTGAGCGTGGTTTCATTGGGTTGAGACTTTGTCATTTGGCTGGTATGTTCCTGGAAAGCTTTTGCTCTGGAGACGCTGGACAATGGGAACGTGAGGGGACTGGAAGTTGTCCAGGAAGTGTCAAAATATCCCAATTTATAGGCACTTTCTTCTCCAGCAAAACTTGTCCAGGATCCGTGTCCAGGAGACGCTCCAGCTCTTTTGGAACCACTTTCAAGGCTCAAGAGCAGAGTTCAGGTGTTTAAGCAAAGAGTGGCTGAGGGTAGGGGAGGCCTTCACGTACATTTCCTGTCTCCCTCAAGTGCCTCAAAAAGGGCTTCTCAATCATTTATAAATTACATCCAGCAAATTCCACAATTACATTTCTCCAGTACTAAAAAATACAGGGTCCCAAAAATATTTAAATTAAATATGTCTTTATATGAATCGTCCAAATAGTGTGAATTTAAAATTCACGTTCTATAAATCAGGAGAACCTGAACATGAAAGCGGCTAAGTTACCGTAAATCGTAAAGTAGCAACCTTACATTCCACGGATCATATTTCTCCTACAAAAATATGCAGAGCGTCATTTTATACCCTTTACAAACCAGGCGAATCTGCTAGATGTTGTTACTCAATGTATTGAATTTTTCATTTTTGTTCCGAACATAAAATAGGCTCTGTACATTATATGCAAATATTTTCAACTGTTTACCTAATTTGATACAAAGTCGTAAACCCGAAGCCATATATTTATTCTGTCGTAAGTCAGGGTATCCACGTCTAATACAAGATGATTGTTCTTCATATGTTGTTTGTTGAAACACAAAAATAAAATTGTGTGAAATAATTTCTGAATGACAAATTTTTAAAGTAAAGCCCCTGTATTCTTTTCTTATTTTCAGCAATGCTTCGTAGTTAATTTGTACATTCATGGTGTGCTTCTTGAGTACGGTATATCGGCACATGAGTATGGTATGAGTTCAACTAATTTTTTATGGTTTTGGAAAACCAGCTAAACAAACCCTCTCATGACCGGATGACCCAAAAATGTTGCCTTTCATTTCTAGACCTCGTAATTACGGACTTATTTAATTTTATTTAAGGTATTTACTGCCACGTGATTTCGATCATCAAAACAGTTATCTACGGCAAAGCATAGTAAAATAAAATTTAAAAAAAAAACTTTTAGACGATGGAATTGCTTCGAAAAAGTTACCGTAAAACGTCTAATCAACACGAATTATCATCTTTCTACTGCAAAACACAGAGAGCGTTTTACTTTCTTCTGCAAAGGAGAAAGTACCTAAAACTAAACACTTTTCTAAAAAAAAATTTAAGAGAATTTTGCACTATAGCTACTTTCTCTTATTGTACGGAACATAAAAAACGTTATGTACAATATACAAATAGTTCATGTTAGGTAAAACACCAGAAAACTAATTCCTAAAAAATTTATGATCAAGAATCCATTTGATGTTTATTCTATAGTTAGCTACCGTTTACTCGAATTTCATAGTTTTATTTCCGTACGAGTTTTGCATGCTTTCTTTGTAGATTTGTATAAAAGTGTTTTTAAAACAATATAAAACTTTTTTCTAAAACCGATTTTTTTTTCATCAAAGAAATGCTCTGCACACTTTCAGTTTCAATACCGCATATTGAATTCAACTTTTTTGTTCAATGAAGGGAATACGGCAACAAAATTTTTCCGGAAAAATTCAAGACAATTTTTTGAGAAATTATAATAGACTAGTTAAAAATAAAACCCTGGCGATAAGTTCCTTTTTCTGTCAAATGATTTCTGCCACTTTCTCCTGTCAAATTGTCGTCCAAATTGACATGGACATCTCTGCATAATGAATGACCGAGTTACTTTCACTCATTAGAGCAAACCTTTCTCTGTTTTCTCCAATCCCTCCTTTTAATAATGAAAACAATATTTAAAAAAAAATTCCCTAACTATTAATTTTTTAACTTATCATATCGTTCTTTTGTCATTCTATTAACTTGGCATTCAATACATCTGGTGACAATTGCTATTTTCTGCATAGTGAGGAAAGTGAAAGTTTACTGTTGACGCAGAAAGGAAAAAGCGTAATTTTGACGGGTTGAATAGAAGAGTGCCTTCCAAAGTCTTCCTTGTTAGTTCAAATCTTCACTTGGACCGAGATCTCCAAAAACGTCTTCAAAATTTTAAAGAAAAAAAAAATTTAAAAAGCTATTTAAAAATTGTGTCCTGCTCCTGAGAAAAACAAAAAATAAAAAAAAGTTTTGTAAGAGATAGAAATGGAATTCCAATAAAGGCTGGTAAAGAAAAAGCAAATGTTGAGGTAAAAATGTCTAATTTGATCAAAAGATTAAGAAAAAAGAAAAAGTTGGAATTATGAAAGGTAGAAAAAAGATTCTGTGGCAAAATTCTCTTACAAGGGGTCCCCGCGACGTGATCGCGTCCTATTGGCTCGAAATCAAAAATATAGATTCAACTAGTTCTAAAACTAACCCCTTATCTCGCTTTTTACTCCATGGCCATAAACTTTTTCAAAATTTCGAAAATTCGATTTAGCCCCCAAAAATCCCTAAGAGAAATAGCATGTGAATTTTGAGTTTTCACGTGGTCCCCCCTTAGGAACTGTTTATAAATTTGCCAATTTATTCAAGAGTTCAGTTCAGAGTTCAGGTAAAAAACAAATGCAAAATGCAATGAAAAATACAAATAATAAAAACGAAAGCAAAATACCATTGCAAAATGCAAAATATAAACGCAAAATATAAATTAAACATGTGAATTCATTTTTTATTTGTCTTTTTTTTGCGTACGTTGGTTTTTGTAGTACGAGTGTTGTGCGGATTATAATTTTACAAATAGTGTGGTAAGGAAACTCCTTTATAGAACTATTGAATGAATTTTAGAAAGCTCCAAAAGGGGGACCACGTGAAAACTCAAAATTTACACGCTACTTCTCTTAAGGATTTTTAGGGGCTAAGTCGAATTTTCGAAATTTTGAAAAAGTTTATGGCCATGGAGTAAAAAGCGAAATAAGTGGTTAGTTTTAGAACTAGTTGAATCTATATTTTTGATTTCAAGCCAATAGGACGCGATCACGACGTGGGGACCCCTCGTTAGTGCTAATACAACTTAAGCCCTTTGAAAGGCCCGCTTGAGGGGGGCTCTTTGAAAAGTGCCCTTTGAGTGCTTTACTTTCACTTGTAGAACTCGAAAGTTTCGGGCTTCGTAATAAAATTTTTTACAATCCCCTGCTGCCCTGAACTTGCCCGATAAGAAGCTGAAGTCAGACTTTCTCTGAGGGCTCTTAAGGGTCGTTGGCTTGCTAGGAACCAGAAATCCCAATTGCTCTCATCAGACCTAACTTCATCTTTAGAGGTGGCTGGATTCCTTTGGTAGAAATTCTTTTGACGCTAGATAAACAGCGCTGGAAAAAACGCAGGAGAAAGCGCTAGAGATGACTTTCTCCATTCCTCTTACCCTCCTGTCAAAAATAATTCCCACTTCTAGTATCAATTAATCCACCTCCTTCCATTACATCCTCAATATAAATTATGCCTCTCTCACTCCATCCTACACCTAGAAAATTGGCAGCAACGCTGCAAGCGTCCTTAAATTTTATTGGCTCTGCCTCCCGCAAGACGCTGGCAGTCATGGTTCAATGAAGAGCGGAAATGCAATTCCTCACTCGCCCATTTTCTGCTCAAATTTAGAACACGTTTCATACAGAACGTAATTTTTTTGTTCGGATCATTCTTTGTTTTGAAATGATTGCATATTTTCTAAGAAAGTAAATGACGCTCTAAAGTAAAAAGTATGAAAAATTACCATCAAATGGGTTGTTATGATACTTAAATTCCCTGAAGTGAATTTACGATTTCAATTCATTTTTTTTTTAAAACAAACATTTTAAAGACATTTTCTCTCGTCTACAGGACATGGGAAAACGCTGTGTGAAAAAGTTCAGTTTTTTATACAGTACAATATTTTACTTTACAACAGAAAAAATGTATGTTCAAAGTTTAAAAGCTACAGCTTACGTTCAGCTACATTTGGTGTTGTCCACTGACGAAAGTAGTTCCAAAGCAGTATTTTAAAAGTACTGAAAGTATCGCAAGTACTGTAAAAGTATTGGGTGTAAGTTAGTAATTTTTTTTTGAAAAATTTGAAATTTTCGACTTTATTTTTCTGTAAGATTTTTTAATTAGTTGAAAAACACTGTGCAACGGAACTATTAACTATTTCCTAAAATGAAACTCTAGATTGCCAGGTGAACTACCAAAACTACTGAGGACGGAACTCAAGCTGTTTTTTTTTTCACTCGGCTGTATGAACTAGCAAAGCATTGCATTTGGGCAAGCCGCACCGCAGTGTTTTAAAAGTATTGTAAAAGTATGGCCGTATTTTAGAAGTATTGTAAGTATCGCAGTATTTTAATAGATTATGTAGCGCAGTATTTTCAAAATACTGATTTTGGGTCATTAATATTAGTATGTTTGAGTACAAGGTTCATGGAAACGTATTAATCTCAATAATAACAAATAGGGTACCCATTTTGTTTATTTAAGATTAATACGTTAATAGATTAATGCTAAATTTAAAATTGAAGAAAAAAAACCTCTCTCCCATTTGTATGTGCTCAGTTATGGAAAATACTATAATTTTACTGTAATTTTTGATGGAGAATGTAACAATATTTTTAAGAGAAGAAAAGAGCAGCAAGTTTAGGAGGGAAGAGTAGCATTTTTTTCGGAGAAAGTAGTGTAATTTTTTAGGAGAAAGGGCGGGGAGTGTAAGTAGAATCAAATTTCTGTCAAATTGAATAACAGTTTCCTGAAGGGGACTTGGACAGGAAGGACCTGGAAGCAGATGCTTTCTTTCCAATTTGGCCCCCTCTGTCCACGGTGTCAATATTTTCAAAGTGGAAAATAACGACCTTTCACACGACGGAGACCCTCATTGAGTTCAAATAGAAAAACACAACTTTTGAACTTTCTCCAAAAGAGAAAGTTACCTCCCTCTGACAAATCAAATCAGTTTGTGATCATTTCCTTCTTAGTTCTGCTTTTTTATTCCTTTCCAAATTACAATGCGACTCGGCTTTCACAAGGTAAATTAAAAAAATTGCTCTTAATTTAAGATGTTGTGGAAATGTAAAATCATGTTCTAAACATTAGACACCGTTCGGAGGTACAGAATGTTCCATGATTAACTACAGTGGACTTTAAAAATTGGTGGTTACGCTCATATAAACTCCAAGTGGCTTTTTGATTAAGAATTTTTTGAACAGTTCGAATAACTGGTAAAAATATTTGTATAGTTTTACCATGTACTGTTTTTAAAATCAAAAAATGTCCAGCCGAGCTAACTCACTTTCTCCAGCACTCTTTTCTGACACGAAATTTGATTTCAGGTTTCATTTATCGTTTTCCAGTTATTTTTTTAAACAGTCCTGGATGACATACGGGTCATTTTGAATTTCCCGCCCTGGTGTCTTAATGGTTTTGATAATAATTGTGTTTTTGGAGCGAAAGACTGAAAAAGCGGAAATTGATTCCTTTCCAATCAATTTCCTTTTAATTTCCATTTTATCCTTCAAATATCCGTTCAACACTCAAAATAACTAGGTTTACGTAACTTTTACCGTCTAATATCAATATCGCAAACATTAATCAGCGTAAATCGGAGCACAATCGCAAAACCTTATCCAGCAATTTCTGACGCTGATTTCAAAGGCTGATCCCTGCTACAGAGTTGGGATAAGAGGAAGCAAAATAGCTATTGTGAATTTAAGTGCGTAAACATTTCAAAGCGTCATCAATTGTGGAAGAATAATGTGAAAAATAGGCATAAAAGGCACCGTTTTGGGCTTTTTTTTTTAATTGGAGTGGCATTCAAGTGCCTTTGATTTATCTAAGTCTGCAAGGGCCTCATGTTCTTCCTACACAAACAAATCATCTACACAAAACACTTACAAAAAACGTTTCTTGGAGAGTGACTCTATTCAGATGCAAAGTGAAAGTTGCGTAGAAGAAGAGAAGTGAAAGTGAGAAAAAAGAGAAATTAAGGAAAAGTAGGGGTAGCAGGAGAAGCTCCTAAAATTTTACGAGCACATTTTCCTTTCTTTCTAAAGCAATCTGATTTCACAATTTCTCCTACTTTCTCTTTTGGAATTCAATCGTAAGTATGAAATGGCCAATTTTCTCTTTAAGCTCACTTGAAGATTTACAAAGAATAATTTGATTCTGGAGTTGCTGGCAAGTCAATTCACCGCTTTCGATATTTCGTTTGTGTTTTCGATAAGAATCATACATAACTCATCTGGAGAATTCTCGACCAATCAGAGCCCTTGTCTTTGCATCACACCTTGAATTATGAAAAGCTCTGTACAAATGACAGCGTATTGCCGTCGGGTGACATCTGGATTCTAATTCACAGCATTTTCCTAGATTAGTTTTTATTCTCACGGGACATAATCGCTCTGTACAAAAGGTGTGCGACAGTATGGAAACGGCGACAAAGGAACGCCACTGAAACAAAACCTTCGTTGTATCTACGATTTTGTAAGAAGTTAGTTTCCGGGTTTACACGTTCTGATCCTTAATTTTGAAAGACTCTGTACAAATGACAAACAGGAATAATCTGGAAAACTACCTTTGTATTCTAAATCATTTTTCAAGAACATTTTTCAACGAGTCCAAAAAAAACGTTGTGTATAGAGTTTCAGAATCGTGTATGTTAGTAGTAGAACGGAGAACGCAACGCCGTTGAAATTAAAAATGTGGCGTACCGCCGTTGCTCATGGAGAAGTTAGTTTCAACGGTAAGCACAACCACGGTAAGACTTTCTTTTTCGTCAGACACCTTAATTTTGAAAGGCTCTGTACACCCCTTTGATTCAATTTCTTTTGTCAGTGGACGATGCATTGAAATGTGGATTATTAGAAGTAAATTAGATGCCCCGGGCAGCGTAAATTTGAAACTTCTTTTCACGCTTTTATTTTCTAATCACTTTCTCCTAAATAACTTTCCTTTTCAAATGTTCAAAATACGCTTCCACGCTCGCTCTCAAAACAGAAAACTGAAAATGTTTGTTCCAAAAAAGTGTTTTAGAATTATTTAAAAAAGCTACTTGAAAGAGTATTCACTGTTTTGAAAATTAGACTAAGGCTCTATTCCTTTTTTGAAATACGGTTGTTCTCTTAAAGAAAACATAATGTGAAAGAGGAGAAAGTGGTTTGTGTGAAATTGTTTTTTTTGCTAATTTAATGATTTTTCATAGAAGGGGATTTTTATACAAATTTCCCTTTTTAATCTTCACAATCAGCGCCAAACTTTAACATCAAATCTATTCCAAACGATTTATTCTCTAATCATTGTGCTCCAAATCTGTTTGAAATAAAAACCTGAAAATCTATGTCCAACATACTTAAATTAATTTCCATTCTCACTAGAATGGATTGAGGAAGGTACAATAGTAGTACGCTACTTATAAAAATTGGCGCAGAACAATTGTACGCTACTCGAAAAACTAACTCGAAAAGTAACGCAGGACAGTAGTTCGATACTTGCTGAAATTGGCGTTGTATTTTAGTAAACACCAATTTTAGTACTTCAAATCCATTTAAAATAAAAAGCTGAAACATTTGGGCTCAAAACAGTTTGGTCAGTTTCCTCTGGTAAAATTAAGTACACAAATTGATAATAGTTTTAGCGCAGATCGCTTTCTCTACTTCTAGGCCGCTTAAACAACGCTCTGTAGTTGAATAAATTTTGAGGATATTTTGTGTAGGACGGTTTTAGGATATCTAATTTCTTGCCAATAAGTACCTTCCAACGAAAAAATTGCTGTTTAGCTGTGTATTATGAGGCGTACAACAGTGAGATATAATGCGATTCATGGTATTCTCCAAAACGACAAAACGGAAAAGCTAAATTTTGGCCCAAAAGCCCATTGGTGACTCCATTGAAGCAGAAGAGATGGACGCAACATGTCAATACAATAATTACAATATTACTCTCCTTTTGTGTAAAAAACACTTTTTTAATACAAAACACAAATAATTGTACTGTTGTTTCTCGTTTAAGAAAAGAATTTCACAAGAAATTGTACTGTTGCTCAATTTTTTATTCGATACTCAACCTCCAAATGGAATAAATTACGATACAGTGCACTGCTAAAATATTATGAATTAGTAAGCCTAGTAAACGGTGAACATTAAGGCACAAAGTACAGTTAGTTTTTTTATATTCCGTAGAAAAAGAGAACGTATTGAAAAATAAATGTTGCTGTAAAAAATAAAGTTACTTTAAAAAAATCTAAAGAAAAAAAATCAAGTGAGAAAATAATTTTTTTTTCTCTTTTTTAATTTTAATTTGCATTTATGTCTTTTGGTTTTGGGGAAAGTTGCATTATGGGTCACAAAATGTAAATGATAAAACTTGCTTTGAGAGTGACAAAGGAAGTTGAGATGGAGATGAAAAGTGTAGTTAATTAGTTGTCTAATTGAGGCACAGTTCCATTGTGAACTGGGCCTCACAATGGCCCAGTGCCATTCCATTCTTCCAGCCATTGTGAGGCTGGAAGATCCTGGAGGATCCTGGACATTTCCTGGAAGTTGCAAAGGAGAAGATTCCACTGGGAAAGATGCGGCCAAGTCATAATTAAACCAACGGAGAAAATTCATTAGCAAAAGTCAACCCTTTGCCCCTTGAATCCACTCTTCAAAAGTCACCGCCAGGATCACCGTCTTCAATGCAAAACACTTTTTTTCTAACAAAACACAAAAATCTACTTCACCAGAAAATTCGTTTTTACTTTTCCAAAAATGTAGTTTTTCCGAAAATATACCTGAAGAAACACACTTTCTTGAAAATGCATCTTCACCAAAACATACATTTTCCAGAATAAAAATATCTCCGGAAAACTCACTTTCACTATAAATTAACTTCAAAAATTTAAGTAATTTTAATTTGATTTAATTTCTCCAAAAATGTAGCTTTCTGTTCCAAAATATTTTACCTAAAAGAGTACTATTTTTAGAATATGAAAATAAAAAAAAGTATGAGGTGAAAAGTAGGAATATTATGAGGCAGAGATTATAAAAACGGTTTGTCCTTGTTAAATTGCTACCATTCCCACTTGCCCTACGTTTTCCAGCGCTGAAAGCAGCCAATTAAATGCCTCCATTTCTCCCCCTCACACTCTCTCGACTAGTCTAATAAATTTGGAGGACAGTCGCCTCGACATAAATTTAAAAGAGAGCATCAACTAATGAAAATTCCTATTGGCTGGAAACAAGTTATTACAAAAGTAGGATCACTTTCTCCATTTTCTCCTTGGCACAAAATTTTAAATGACCGAGTGTGGGCGAGCGACAATTTTCTCTTCATGACTCCTTCGTCTGCTAAAAGTTGTTTTTAATATCGACTGTTGTGTTTAGCGATTATTTGAACAAAATAACACTAAATCTGTCTAGCTAATCTGATAATTGTTTAAATTTTTAATACTTCTCATATATAAAGAACAATCAAATTTAACAATTACTGAATGCCGAATACAAATTATTGTTGTCAAACTCTACGATTCCAGAAACGCAGCAGTTTCCATGATGATTCCTGTTTTGTCATTTTTTATGAAATTTGAGATTCAAATATTTGCTTTTGTCAAAATATTTGCACCACTACAACAACAATTTATGCAAAAAAAAATGCTGAATGAGCTAAAAAAAATTTACAAATGTAGATCTTGTTATACACGAAATTTTTTTTCGAATTGACAAAATTTTCCCGGGTGCCTATAAAATTGTCCAGATTCTTACGAAACCTGGAAATTGTGTGTTTGTAATGATTAGACAAAAGAGAGAAAAGTAAATACATATTTCATGGCTGTCGTCTTCTGGGAGTTCTCATTTCTTCACTTCCTAAAAACTTTCTCCAGTGATTCTGGAGAAAGTGACTGAAATTAGGAAGGGGTCTTCAAGGGCTCCACTGCATGAATTCTCATTTTCAAGAGCCTTAGAGCCATTAAGAATTCATTTTCTCCACTTTCTCCCAACCATCTTTTCGCTTTAATTCTAATCAAGTGTACGAGAATTTGACTAAATCTTTCATATCCAAATCTTCTTTCCAAAGATGTACAACTCCTCGGCATCATTCCCGCCCTCATATGACACCCATTTGTTTTTATTTATTTGGTTTTGTGTGGCGAAGGCCACCGAAGGGCCCACTAGACCCTTGAAACCTAATGAGAGCCCAAGTACCACCCCATTTGATGCTTGAGGGAAATGGAGAAAGCATTGGGACTTTCTCCATTTCACCGTCATCCCTTCTCGCGTAACTGCCTTCATCCACCTTTACCAAAAGTGAAGAACTCCTGATTAACTCCCACAATCTCATTCACCTCAAATGACTTTCACCGGTTCTTACACCTGTAAGGTAGGGAGATCAAATGGAAGGTTTCGGACCAATGACAGGACATTACACGGAGCATCATTTCTTATTGTCTCGCTCACCTCACTTTTTCTTAACTTTTTTTTTCTTTTCCTGCTACTAAATTAAAGATGAAAGCGCTTAAAAGCCTTCAAAAGCCTTCCAAAAGCCTTCTGCTAATCACCACCAAAAAATGCAATACAATTTCAGAATATTATGGAGCCATTCAAATTCTGGTAAAAAATAATTGGTTTTTTAAAGTAACCGCTTTTTTCATGATTATTAATTTTGTTGAGAATTTAAAAGCTTTTTCTGTTACTTACTAGCAAAAAAAAACACCAAAATCTTTACAAAAATTGAAGGATGCAAATGATTTAAAATTTCTACTTGTCATCCGCTCATTAGTTTCGAATTCTCAAATATGCCTCATTTAGCACAAACGCTTCAGTTGAGTCTTCAGTTGATGTCATCTACATTCAGTCTTCTTCATTTCAGTCTTCTCAAAGAACTTGTGCGCCAAATTGATATGAGGCGTTAAATGAGGTAGGAAATGGAGGAAATAGTCAGTGCGCAAAAGCATTAACCTGTGAATTTGGAGAGATGAAAAGCATCTTTTCTCCGTCTCTCACTCCTTTCTCAAATTCAAGCCACAACTTTCACCATCAGGAGAAAGTTCGAAAAATAATCTTTCTAAACACTTTTTACTTATCAAGCTTACCCTCATTTACAAGCCCAAATTGAGATCCTGCTGAATCAACAATTTGTTGTCTTTTTTTGGGTTTTAAAGCTGGAACATCTCCCAAATAATAATAGATCCATCATTTTGTAATCTGAAATTAATTACCCTCCGTACAACTGCACCTTCCAGTCATCCATCATCAGGAGAAGCGGGATTTTTTAAATATTTTAAACATCTTATACTCATTTTTTAAACAACTTTCTCCATTTTCTCTGAACTTATTATTTTTTGTCATTGTTGGTGACTCGGAAGTTTTGGGATTTAAACATTGTTTTCTCATTTCTTGAAAAATAAAATTTTATCTTTTAAAATGAAATTTTTTTTAGAACTAGTAGAAATAAAAACAGAAACTGGGCCTTAGGAGTCACGTTATATTTTTGGTGGAAGGGTAAAGCTCCCTTCTGCTCCTCTCAAATGGGCTC
Source organism: Bilobella braunerae (assembly GCA_034694865.1). NCBI lineage: Eukaryota > Metazoa > Arthropoda > Collembola > Poduromorpha > Neanuridae > Bilobella > Bilobella braunerae. The sequence continues at coordinate 32,783 of JAQFYP010000097.1, forward strand.
ATCCCGTGTATGCTCTGAGCCTTGACACAAACCAACTTTTTGTTTCTTAATGGAATTTCTCCAGAATTCTCCAGGGAGAATTACTGGAGAGGTGCTGGAGAAGTTCCAATAGAAGCCATTTTGATCATGTTCAAGTGACTGGCGGAACGATTTGAAACCGTTCCGAGGAGACTTAATGAACCTTTTACGCTAGAGACGAAAAGGGCCCGGTTTCCAAAGGCCCGCTCAAGGGGCCGTTCACCCCACTTCCTCCCACTATCCAACATTTCTGATTCTTAATTTTTTTTAAACGGGCCCTACATTCAAAAAATCTGGAACACAGAGACCCTCCCCTCATAAATTGCTGAAATCCTGGAGAAAAAATATCCAGAAGAAAATGTTTAGGTTTGGGTTAGGCTTGGCCAATGGAAGGAAAGAGTTATGTTCTCCAGGCTTCAATTTATTTTAATTCTGTGTAAAATTTTAGGCTGGAGTCTCAATTTAGGTTCACTTGGCTGGATTTTCTAGAGAAAGAAAAATTTGCAAATCCCTGGAATTTCCTGGAGACAATGGAGAGATTTCCAGCGTTTTTTTTAATAATTTTCCAATCTTGCTGAACTGGACAAAACTTTATGTCCTGAACTTGGACAGTATTCTTTTGTCATTTGAACCACAAGAACATTTCTCCCGCATTTGCACGAATCTATAAAGTTCTCTCTAATAGATCATCGATAAATGATGACCTCTCTCGATTTTAGAACACGTTTGAACACACTCTCCAAGTGTTTCATTGTAAATTTGAAAATAATTCAAATGTACCGTAGGTCCCCCCAATCAAATCCAAGTAACAGAAATTGGTCTTCAATTTGTGTTTATCTATTGATCACTTCATGATAGGAGCCAAGGAGAAAGGATCTCTGAAGAGAGATCCTTCCTTTCTCCTTTTTCCTTTCTTGGTCACACAAAACGTTACCTTAATTTAATGAACGCTATAGTTCTAGAGCTGGGTATAGTTATTAATTTAAATTTTATTAAATTTTAAACTCCTATTGTCTTACAGGTTTGGAAACCTGCTTAAAGTCGTAAAATGCAAAGCATAAGTAGTAATACGTAAATCATAAGCAGTAATATGAAATGCATAAGTAGTAATATGCAATGCATAAATAGTAGTATGCAATGCATATGTAGTAATATGCAAATCATAGGCAGTAAATGCCATTATGATGATGATTTTATTCAATTGACAATTGGCAATACCCTAGTTCTATATAAAAGTGATATTTTTGATGACGGTATTACTTCCCTCTGAAGGTGCCTGATGGTCGCACAAAATGTCATCTACACTTTATTCAGCTAATAACAGTCGAGGTGGGCATCCCTTCGTTTGAAATACCGATTTTTTGTGAACATTGGAATCACTTCTTTCCTATACAAATTCCTCGAAATGGAAGTTCCCTTATGGGAGATTAACACGCGAAATGCAAAGGGGGGACCCTTCTCATTTTCTGATTCAACGAAGTATCACATATTGTAAAGAAAAGGATATAGATATCAGCAAGGCAATTATGCATCATCTTCAATTTAGTAATTTGTAATATCTAATAAAACTTTGTGAGTTAATAAATGCTAATAAAAAATAAATCTATGACATTTTTAACATCAATAGGTGTTGAAATGTCAAATTTGAAATTGATTTCTTTAATGGTTAGCCTTTGAATACAAAATATTTAATTTCAAAAATGTAACTCGACTGATTTGTTATACTTTGCACATCGTTATTTTCTAACTCGTTTTTCATCACCACTATAGGTTTATTTAGCAAGTCATACACCTCAATCTCTTTTGTATCATCATCATCTTGCAAAAGCCAAACAGTAGATTCTGTCAAGTAATATATTTCAATATTTTTTGTTTACTTCACTTGTAAACACAATTTTAGAAAAAGCTAGTACATGAGAAGTAGAATTGAATACTAATTGTGAAATACTTTGTGTTACACGTAGTAAACCTAACAAATAATTTTATAGATTTTATAAATTACATACAGTTATATGAGTTAGCCAAAAATATCCCAGGTGATTTCAAAAATTTTTGTAGCAAAAACTTAGTGCTTGGTTGCCTCAAAAGATGAGAAAGGTCTACCCTTTGCATTTCACGAGTTAATCTTCCATAAGGAAACTTCAAAATTTGAAATTTGAAAAAAATTGTATTTCCCGCGTTTATGTAACTCCGCAGCTACTTTTGGTACAAAAGTTCTTATATATTTTATTTCTACTGTGTTTATTTTTTTGGGCATGATCTGCGTTTTACTTAGGGGTACAACTACATGTAAGGGCTCCTTTTTCTGCGTGTCAAAGGGATATGGTCCACTTTGTGTCCACTGGACACCAAGCTAACAAATTTCAGATGTCAGAAGTCATTGCAAAATGTTCTATGAAAGTCACCGCTTCGCAAATACACTTTAAGGCAATAACTCTATGAAACTAAACCAATGAAATCAAGGAGAGTAGTCTGAATAGTATTAAAACAAACATTTTCAAATTACATCAATATTTTGCATTTTTAATTAGCCAAACAAGCCCGTCCTGGATCGCAAGATTTTCTATAGCAAGAAACTGCTGGTTTTTAAGTAGTGCTCGGATACGAAAAATGTGTGGTTAGAAAGAGGGGTAAATAAATAATGAATTTTTGTGGTCTTTTTCTCTGCCAAGCAGCGATTCAGCGAAGCAAAAGTGTTGAGATTGTGCTCTGGACAAAAAATGTGTTGAAGGTTGTAGGAGCCAAGAATCGCGGATTTTATGACCACGTCGACTTTTAGACACTATAAATGACACGGGCGCTGATCCCCCCATGGCCTTTGAATTATGTTGCAATAAAAAAGGTTCGGTATAAATTAAAAAAAAGTGGAGCAATTCTTTCAAAGTCCGAATTTATAAAAGGGAAATTCCTCTTTTTGACTTTCTCATATATTTCATCTGGTCAAAGAGGACTTAAAAAACGCTACGTCAAGCAATTTTAAAATTCAAAGAAAAGTTTTAAAAAATTTAACAAACATTCTCAAGCAATTAATATCTTCAAAAAAACTTTGACAAAAGTGTAAACAGCCAGGCTTTTTACCGTTATTTTTTCATTTGGTGTCGTCAAATGACAAAAGTAACAATTCTGTCTACAGAGCCTTTCTTGTGTTCCGTACAAAAAGGGAAAGTCCGAGAGACAGAAATGTCACTGTTTGAATAAAAAGTAAAATCTAATCTTCACCAATGAGTTCATGTGCATACATACATCTGCATACTATACATATGCCCTATAGCGGCAAAATTTGGGTTTTATTTGGTTACCTTTTTTATCGTTAAATTTTTTTTTGCTAAAACTTAACGAAACATAAAAAATGCTCTGTACATTTACTTTTTGAAATTAGTGAAAGTTGACGCATTTTTTTTGTATGAAAAGAAAATTGAGCTTGTAGACAATTACTTGGCATTTTGGGGTGTTTTGCGCAATTTGAAAAAGTGTAGTAGGATTTATATGGATTTGAGTTGTTGGCTTTGAGTGAATTTAATGAATGAAATAGTGATATTGGTTGTTTGGGAGATTAGGGAAGTTTGGGGGTTGATTAATTGAAGAGGGTTAACTTTGCATGTGGATGTAAATGGATTTTACAGCGCTACTGTATGCAGCCCAACTTCCTGCTCATAACGGTTTCATTGTAGATAAAGCGCTTCTTTCACAAACGCTTTTCCTCAACAAAGAAACGCTGCGGTGAAAGTACTTGAAAGAGCATTTCCAAATTCTTTAAAATCGGACCAGGTTGCAAGCAGTTGACCTCGAGGTCACTGTTGCTGACCCATGCAAAAAGAAAAGTTTTTTGGAGAAATGGGCTGGAGTAAGTTGCTGGAGGAAGGATAAAATCTATCTCCGGACAGGGCGAGCTAAGGGCACAATATCAGGGTTGGAAACAAACGTGAAGGAAAATTGTGTTTTTGAGTTAAGATTAGGCGGAAGCTGGGGATTTGAGAAAGTTAATCGCTTAAGCCGGAAGTGAAAGTGTTTTTTTTTTCGAGTACCTTTTCCCGAGCGCTGTGGGTGGTTGGTGAGGAGGGATCAAATGCAAGTTGAGTGTCCAGTGGCCCCTATTCTCATTTTTGCAACTTTCTCCAAATGTGCTTTCTCTAAATGTACGGACTACTCGCAATTTTGGAGGATTATACAGTACAATTTCAACTTAAATCCTTCCATGTATAAAGGCGAAAAAAATCTGCTCGAAAAAACATGCCAAGAATTTAAGAAAAATATGCACTCATCATATACAGAGCGTTTCTTAAGTCCCGATTAAAGACAAAACATTATCAAAATAATACATTTTTCCTAATACGCTAGTGTGAAAATTTCTAAACTTTTGTCTAAAACAATGGCTTGTTTACTGGACTTTCTGTTTATGTACGAGATATGAAAAATGCTCTTAATGAAGCCTACAAAAACTAAGGGCTGATTTAAAAATGAATAAAATTCTGTTGGTTTTATTGGTAAAGCGGCAATCCGCATCTGATAACCAAATATATTACCTATTTTCAGCTAGTTTTTCGTCTCAGTGGCGTTGCACCATGTACCAGTAACTTTCGCTCACCTTGTGAAAGGCTCTGTATACGTGAGGAAACAAATTCATGCAACATATTAGTCATAGTCAACACTGTTTTTGAAGACTTTTGGTTTTAAAAGTTTGTTGTCCGAACACACAAAACCGTAATTATCGAATAGCTAATTAGTAGTGGAGTGATTCCGAGGAAAAACAAAAGCACCTCTACTTTCACTTAACTCGGAAGCTGGGAAAGTCACGAAGCTTCCAGAAATTTCAAATCTGCTCTACGATGCATTTGTTCCTAAATCTACTTTCTCTCCATCCCTGGATTTTTTGACTGAACTATCGGAATTTCTTCAATCACCTCTACATCCAGCTTCAAATGAGGATTTAAATTTTGAGATTACATCAGAAGAGGTAAAAACTGCAATTGAAAACATTAAACCAAATGGATCAGTAGTGCCTGGAATAATTCCTTTAAGAATTTTTAAATGGTGTTTTCTCGTCTTCCTTGCTCCATTGGCTACTTTCTTCAGTCAAATGATGTGCTCTGCTGAAATTCCAAAATTTTTAAAATCAGCGACAGTTATTCCACTATTCAAGGGAAAAGGATCAAGAAGTGATCCCAATAACTACCGTCCAATTTCGTTACTTTCTCCGATCTCCAAAATTTTTGAGACAGTCCTGTTTAATAGACTTCAACCTCTAATAGACCCTCAACTATGTATGCAACAACATGGATTTCGAAAAAATCATTCTACACATTCTGCGCTTTCCCTATTCTCTCAAGATGTCTGGAATGCTTTGGATGAAAAGAAGGGGAAAGTCAGTGTTCATTGACTTGAAGAAGGCCTTCAACTCAGTGCACAGTGCAATTCTCCTTCACAAATTGGCCTTCAAATTCAAAATTCCTAAGACCCTGGTGAAAGTTATCCAGAGTTTTCTCTCATGTCG